>JAIUCV010000893.1:0-269480 GCA_026724425.1 Erythrophleum ivorense
TGTTAAAGAGAGCTTTCTCCTTGTCTTTCAATAAACTTTGGATATTTGTGAGTCTAGAGCTTCTTGGTTACCTAGTATACGTTCTTACTCAATTAGAGTTGGTTCCTTAGCCCAACCTCTTATGGTTGTAACAAGGTTATGATATTTTGGATTTAACCTCACAATAATAGTTATCCGCATTCATATTGTTAGTAATAGAATTTTGCAAACCTAATTTTGAAATTTTTTCACTAATGGATTTAACCTTAGAAAAGTATTCACTTATTGATATATCATTCTATTGTACCTTTGTCAACTTACTTCTCAACATTTGCAACATTGCATCATTTGCTTTTACAAAAAGTGTGGATGGTGCGTCCCAAGCTTCCTTTAATGTTTTTGTTCCTTTGATATGTTTAATGAATTATGGTTCTACAATAGTGGCAAGTACGTACATAGCCCTTTTTTGTTACCTTCCACTTCATCAAATCATTAGGATTTGTCAATGGTGTTGCTCCGTCTCTATCAATAAGATCCCAAAGATTTTGACTTTCAAGGTAGAGCTTAACTATAACATAGCACTCTGTGTATTATAGTTGTCATTGTTTAACTTCTTAACTAAGCAAGTAGTTAATGTCATATCTGTCATACTAACCTTAATAATGCCCATTACTTTTACCAAGTTGTCTCAATCCCTATTAGTAATCAATCTTTTTTTTCTTCTTATTAATTATTGTGATTTTGTAATTATGTAGTTGACCTTAGGAATTAGTTTCCTAATTGTTAGAGATTTAATAGGATTTTATTTCTAATTTATTTTATTTTCTTAAATAGTTTTCTTTCTTAGAATAGCTTCATTCTTTCTATATAAATACCTTGGTACCTTGATCAAGTAATACATATAAGAATTTCTCAATTTATGTTATGGTATTAGAGCTCTAGGGTTCCTTAGACATCTACATTTTTAGGCTTTTCTTTTTATTTTTTTACGTCACCTTCAATATTATTGCCTCTTTGTGTTTTGAGCATACCTACTCAACCCTACCATTGCCACAGATCTTAGACTATGCTGATCGGCATTTTTTGGGTGACTGGACCTTGTTTGGCCTTCCAACGTGCCATCATAGGTTTTTTGGGGCATCCCTATGTGCTGGCATGTAAGAGCATGTGACACATCATCTTCAATCATCTTTTTTTCAAATCTAGTCACCTTACCTTGTTGCATCTGTTCCCAGTGTTGTTCGATCATTTTGTGGTTTCTCATTCTCCTTTTGTGTGGGTTTTTTACCACTTGTTAGCTACTATTTATCTGTCTATTCCATAAGTTTGCTATTCTCTTATTTTTTAAACCATGTCTGAGTCTACTGTCACCTAGTTACCCTTCTGATTTAGCCATAAGCAACTTCTTTGATTTGATGAAGTTGTAAAACATTTCTATGACATACCAATTAAACAACAAGAACTATCTAAAGTGGTCTCAATTAGTTTGCACTTTTCTGAAGGGCTAGGCATGCTTAGTCATTTGCTTGGTACTGGTCCAAAACCCAGCGATCCCAAATTTACTACTTAGGATGAAGAAAACTCTATGATCATAACTTGGTTATTGTTTTCTATGTCACCTGATATCAGTGATACCTGTATATTCTTGTGTTTAACTCAATAGATATAAGTGGCTGTTCAGTAAACCTACTCCAAAGTCAAATATATAATGCAAATTTATGATATTAAGATGAAAATTACCTATACCAAATATGAATCCTTATCAGCCACTGCATATTCTAATCTTCTAAAAAGTCTTTGGCAAGAACTGCATCCCTATCAGTGCATTTAGATGAAATGTAATGAAGATGCCATTATTCTTAAACGTCTTATGGATAAGGATATGATTTATGAATTCCTTACTAATCTCAATATTGACTTTGATGCTGTTAAGGTTCAAATACTAGGATGAGAGAAGTTACCATCCTTGAATGAGGCCATTGCTCTTGTCTTGGCTAAGGAATGTAGAAGGAGTGTCATGATTGATGCCCTACAATTAGAGTTTTGCTCTATTCTCTAAACATTCTAGGCCATATTCTGATGAAGCAAAAGGATAGCACCTTCAACAGTGTAATAAGGACACCTTGTGGTGCACCTATTGCAAGAAACCTTACCATACTAAGGAGAAGTGTTAAAAACTCCATGGTCAGCCTCCATACATGAAGAAGGGACCTGGCCAAGCTCATATGGTGGCCACTGGTTCCAGCAGTGAGGATACCTCCTTTGTGGCTGATTTCAATAAAGAAGAGATTAAGAAGTTATGAAGTCTTTTGGGAACATTAAAGAAAAGCCCTCCACCTACCACAGGTATTAGTTTTTTTTATTTTTTTAAGTATTTCTTCTCACTCTTCATCTACCTGTAATTCCATTTTTAATATCCCAAATAAGGTTTTTTCTACCTCTTAGGTCATGACTCTCGGGCCACTGACTATATGACTCATTCTTCTTAGCATTTTCTCTCATATACTCATTACTCACACCAAATAGATCAATTACTACTGTGGCTGGTCAAGGAGATGTGTGTTTAAATACTAATATTGTGCTTAAGAATGTCTTTCATAATCCCAAAAATTTGCACCAATCTTATTTCCATAAAAAAAATTACAACTGATTCTCATTGCACTATGACTTTTTATCCTTCTCATTATGTATTTTAGGAATAGGGGCACAAAGAAGATGATTGGACTTGCTAGGGGAGAAGAAAATGTTGTATCATCTTAAAGAAAATAATGGATGCAATAAAGTTCAAAGTTCGTTACCCTACTTCTTTTCATTCCGAGTCATTCAAATCCAATAAAAATAAGATTTGGCTTCACCATTTTCGTCTTAGATATCCATCATTTAATATTATCAAAATTATATTTTCTATTTTTATTCAAAGGATTAGAAATTGAAACTTTATATTGTGAGACTTGTGAACTTGCTAGGCATAAATGTGCTTTTTTTTTCAATTAGTCATAAGAGAACTTCTATCCCTTTTAGTTTGATTCATAGTGATATATAGGGTCCAGCCCTTGTTTCTATTATTTCTGAAACTCAATAGTTTATTTCATTTATTGATGATTACACTAATGTGATTTGGATTTATTTATTGAAACAAAAATCTGATGTGAGCACTGTATTTCTTTTTTTATAATATAATTTAAACTTAATTTGGAAAAAGGAATACAGAGGTTTTGATTTGACAATGCATAGGATTTTTTAATCAATTTCTCTCTACCTTTTTTTTATGAAAAATGAATAATACATGAATTCTCTTGTGTTTATACACCTCAACAAAATGGGTAACCGAATGAAAGAACGGTCATCTTCTGGCCAGTACAAGGGTTTTACTATTTCAAAAAAGTTTCCAAAGCAATATTAGAGGGAAGCCATTTTAATTGCTACTCATATTATTAATCGACTTTCCACTCAAATGCTTGATTTTAAAAGTTTCATGCAAATTCTCACATAATTTTTTTTAAGTTTCAATGCATTTAACAACCTTATACTTAGAATTTTTGGATGTTCGACATTTGTCCATGTGCATTCTTGATAAATGCTAATTTTCATATATTTTTATCCACATTTATTATCGATTTTAATGATTAATTTGAGCTTAATTGGATTTGTTATGCAATATTTGAATTTGTGGTTAATTTTGGAAAATAATACAATTTTGAATTAATTAGGAGAATTTTTGGATTTAAATTTCTAATATTATATTCTCCAAAATTCTTTGATGATTAAATATTTTCAATCCTTAAAACATTTATTAATCTTGTGCAGAATTTTTGGGCAATTAAATTGAGAAATTAAAGTGGATTAAAGGAAAAGATTAGAGCATAATTTTATTTCCATTAATTTCTGAATGGCATGTTTGTAATTAGTTAAATAGGTCTCCATTTTTTATTTGTGGGCAGAAAAGTCACGTGGAGGGTTGGAGGAAAAATCGAAAAAGGGAGCTGCTAGAGGCAGATTGATTGGATTCCATTCGGACTTCAGAGGAAAGAACGCCGAAAGAGAAGTGGGGGGCTGCTGCTTCTTTTATCTTCTGGACTGCATCGAGAGATAGACGCTGCAACTGCAGAGGGAAGCTTCTTTCATTTCGTTGGTGGCTGGATATCATGCAGAGGAGAAGGACGCTTCTTTCTGGCTGCTGTTCCATTCATTCCTCACCTTCTCCTTCTCTGTACTAGATGCAGAAACACTGGAAGAATGTGCAGCAGCTAAAGGGAGGACGCTAGACTGGGCAGAGGGGTGAGACGCAAAAGAAGAAAATGCACTGGGAGGATGAATTGAATTGCTACATTACCCTTTGACTTCTGGTCAACGTTCTTGAGCAGAGGAGACGAGGGAGAGTAGGAGCTGCATGGGAGAAAAGGAAATAACGTGAGAACAACGTGAACAGAGGAAGAAGCTTCGAGCTTGCATGGGGTGTGAAAAACAAATGAGGCAGCAGCAGAAATGAAGCCACGTTCTGGTGCCTTGAGCAGATCACGTGGAAGATGATTATTATATTCAATGGGGCCCACATTATATATATACACATGAAGAGGCTACGGGTATTTGGAATGGGGGAGTTGAGCACATGAATGTTTAATAGGGCACGTGAAAGGGAGCATATTGCAATCATCCAGAACATTCACCCTTCGTTCACTCCATTCACGCGATGATTCATTCAATTCACGCCTTATTCATCTCACGCCCCCATCGACTCCATCCTTCGCCCACTCCACGCCATCCCATTCCTCCATCTTCTTCCACTTCCATGAAGCTCTAATCTACCTTGAGACTAGCTAGGAGGAAGACCTTGGAGAAGCTTGAATCCATTAATTAGAAAGGAAGTTTTGGCTAAGATTCTCATCTCTTTCTACACTTTTCTCTATCTTGTATTTTCTTAGTTAAGATTGTATTAGATTAGAGAATTGTGTTGTTTATAATTAGTGGCTGGTTAGACATTAATTAGGAGATTATTTTTGTTTGATTAATTGATTGAATCAAGTTCTGAATTATTCATTTTTCTCTAATTTCCATGTGTGCCTCGAAGGTATTCGATGAAATGCATGAATGAAATTATGTGCTTGAATGTTAAATTTGAGAATTCCTTAGTGTTTAATTGGTTAATTAAACATTTTTGGATGATGATTCAGAGGCTAATTAATCATTTAATCAATCAAATTGGGTGTTTATTGATCTTAAACACAAGAATTAACAATTTAATATGGGATTGAGGTTTTAATTCAACATTAGATTGTTAATCTTTTGATTCTTGAGTGGTAACTCAAAATATATTTGTTATAAACACAATTGGGGATTTTTAGACTAGAATTAATCACAATTGGATTAGGATAAGGATAGTGGATACCAAGGGACGAATCCAAAACTAGTCACAAACCCATTTTCAACCATAATTCATCCAATTAGGTAGAATTTAGAAACTTTATTTTAATTTCATTTTACTTAGTTTAATTAAATCAAAAACCCCTCTTAGTTTATAAATTTTTAGAGTCTTTTAACATTAAAAAAACTCAATTAAGCATTGAACTCCAATTCCAAGGGAGATGACCTAAGTTGTGCCACTAACTGCATATTTTACCAACCTAGTTTTATTTTAAGGGTTGCGCGACGAGACCACTTAATTCTCACCATAGAACCAAACTTGATCCTCGAGCACTTAAATGTGTATTCCTTGGATATTCTTTCACTAAAAAAGGTTACAAATGTTATCATCCTCCTACAAGAAAATTTTATGTGTTTGCTGATGTCATATTTGCTGAACTTGATTTCTACTTCCACATTCAAGATAACACAGTTGTTGATCCTTCTATCTAGAATAAATTTGAAGACTTATTTCCTTTTAATTTCCCATCATAGCCCACTCATATCTCACTATTACCTGAGCTTGAGTTATCACCAAACAACCTACCTAGGCCTTCATTATAGCCAAAAAAAATTTTAGATCCTACTCATCCATTACAGGTATATTCTTGAACAAAGGCATCAACCTCTTTACCAGAGCCAGTCCAATCATCCTCTTCTACTCTTACAAGGTTGAGGTACTTTCTTTACCCACTAATAATATGGATCATAATGATTATGATATTCCTATTACTTTACGTAAAGGCACAAGAACTTTTACAAAATATAATTTGTCTTCCTTTCTTTCTTATATGCATTTGTCTCCTACCTACAAAGCCTTTCTCAATATACTAAATGCCATTCCTATTCCTAAAATCTTATCTGAGGCATTCACAAATAAGAATTGGGTCCATGGTATGAAGGTTAAGATACAAGTACTTGAGAAAAATAGAACTTAAGATCTCATATAGTTGCCAAAAGGAAAGAAACTAGTGGGCTGTCATTAGGCATTTACCACTAAATATAATTCAGATGGTACCTTGTAAAGATACAAAGCTAGGCTTGTTGCAAAAGGATATACCCAAACATATAATATTGATTACATGGAAACTTTCACCCTTATTGCAAAAATGAATACAACACGGGTATTATTGTTTGTAGCTGCTAATTTGTTGGATATTACAACGTCAAGAACGCCTTTTTACATAGTGATCTAGAGGAGGAAATCTCCATGGAGATTCTCCCAAAATTCAATTCTCAAGATAAATTGGACATCATGTGTAAGCTTAAAAAGCCATCTATGGGCTAAAACAATCTCTGTGAGCATAATTTGGCAAATTCTTTAAAGTCGTGATTAATATGAGGTATAAGTAGAGTTAAGGTAATCATACTTTATTTGTGAGACATCAACCTCATGAGAAGTAACTGTACTCTTAGTGTATGTAGATGACATCATAATTACAGGAAATGACCATGAAGGGATTGGGTTGTTAAAAAGGCAACTAGTAAGGGAGTTTGAAATTAAAGGATTGGGTAAGTTAAAATGCTTTATCGGCATTGAAGTGGTTCATTCATAGCAGGATATTTTTATATCCCAACATAAGTACATGTTGGACTTATTGACAGATTCAGACAACTTGGGATGTAAACTTGAAAAAACACTTATGGAGTTGAATCATAGACTATGTGAAGTTTCTAAAAATACACTAGTTAATAAGGGTTTTTATCAGAGGCTTATAAGATGACTTATTTACTTGTCTCATACTAAGCCTATATAGCCTATGTTATGAGTGTTGTAAGTCCATTTATGTATGATCTAAAAGAATCACACTTCAAAGCAATTCATAGAACTTTACAATATTTGGAGGGTACATTGGGAAAAGGACTTTTGTTTTAAAAAAGGTGAGGGATTGACTTTTGAGGCTTATACTGATACTGATTATGTAGGATCTCCTATTGATAGGAGATCAACCATAGGATATTGCACTTTTCAAAGAGGAAATCTTGTTACTTGGAGAAGCAAAAAGAAAAATATGGTTATGAGATTAAGTGCAAAAGCCAAGTTTAGATCCATGGTACTTGGAATATTTGAGCTAGTATGGTTAAAAATAATTTTGTAAGATTTAAAGATTGAGTAAGAAGGCCCAATGAAACTTTATTATGATAATAAATTTGCCATCAATATTGCTTACAATCCAGTATAACATGATCATACTAAGCATATTGAGATAAACTACCACTTCATCAAAGAAAAATTAGATAGTAGTCTGATTTGTACTCCCTTTGTTTCTACCAGAGGTCAACTTGTACATATGTTTACTAAGGGATTATCTAGTGTTATCTTTTAAGACATCATCACCAAGTTTGGAATGGATAATATCCATTCACCAGTTTAAGGGAAAGTGTTAACAATCAATCTTTATTTATTTTTATTAATTATTATGATTTTGTAATTATGTAGTTGACCCTACAAATTAGTTCCCTAATTGTTAGAGATTTGATAGGATTTTATTTTTGATTTATTTATTTTTCTCAAATATTTTTTCTTTCTTAGAATAGCTTCATTCTTTCTGTATAAATACTCATGTACTTTGATCAAGTAATACACATAAGAATTTCTTAATTTGTGTCAATCCCCAATCAAGAGTCTTCATAGTCCCTAATTGTATTATCACTTAGTCTTCTTGTACAACAATCCTGGATTGTGTACTTGAACACACATGAAACTTGTAGCTTGATCACCTAGTTAAGAGAACTCCAACCAAATCACAACTTGACACCATTTGTAGATTTTGCAAGATGAACTTGGAACTTTTGTTACTAACTCACAAATTTTATACACTAAAATATGACACCTTACTAACATTCCAACACTTGCACAATTTCCTTTCTATTTCTTTCACTCAAACTTTGCTACCTTATACTTCATTGCCACATTCACTCAATCTCTCACTTACATGGTCACTCACACACACTTGACTCCTTCACTTGCTGCTCACTACACCATACACACCACTCACTTGCTTTTCAACTCCTATTTATACTAGTCTTAAGTCGGCTTCCCTTTTCATTTTTATAATATTTTATTCATGAAATTTTAATTATTTAATTATTTTTACTTTTTTTAGATACTTCATTTTCCTTTACACTTAAAAGAAAACCAATATTTCTTTTCCTAATTTTTTGGTGGAAAAGAAAGAGAAGTCAATGACTTCTAACAATTTTCATATTGACTTGTTGCATTTAGAAGAATAAATTTTCAAATGTACTAACTCATAAGGTTTAAACCCAAGTGGCTAGAGCAAATAGCACACTTTTTTTAGCCGTTAAGTCAATCTTTTAGGTGGTATATTGTTGTTTATTGTAAAGTTTGCATAAAATTATTTATCAACACTAATACTTTGTGGGTGTGGAAAGATATTGGGTGATAATTTGTACAAGATTTTTTTCTTCACAAGCTAAATATTATATAAATTTGAATTATATTATTTAACTTTATACGATGTACCAACTTGATAAGGCCTTAGATTCAAGGTTATTTTATTTTATTTTTTTAATTCAGGAGGTCGAAATATTTAAAGTATTATATAAGTTTGTTTTTAATTTTATTAGAATTATATAAATTTTTATTTTATTTTTAAAACATACGTAAATCTACCATTAAACAAATAGTTGTGCTATACTTTAATTCAAATTTAATTTTTTTTACTAAAATACCCTTAGTTAATCTAAATGCATTTTTTATTAAATTTAATGAAAAAAATCTATTCTTCTTATTTTTATTTTTATTTTATATATTTGAAAAAATTTACTTTTTTATTTCTATTTGTACATATTTAGATATAATACATATTTATATATTTTAGTTAATAGAGAGTATTTTAGTCTAAAAATTTAAAATTAAACTAAAATATATATTTAGAAAATAGAGATGTGATATATATAAAATTTAAAGACTGTTTATATAGTTTATTCAAAATATTTAATATACTAGCACCGTAGCGCGTGTGTAGGATGTCTCAGCCGAAAAAAAAAAGACATGTGATTTCATATTTTAAGTGATATTTCCTGTTCTTTTTTTTTTTTTGGGAGGGTATTTTTATCACAAAAATTTATAAGAGACTAAAAAACGTTTAGCATTTTTTAAATAAATTATTAACAGATAAAGTATTACCGGTAGATGGTATATTTACTTCATGGGGTACAGTATTACGTAAAGAGGCCCAGACAGCAGTGCCATATTGCCCATTCTAATGATGGGACCACTTGGTTAATTGAATTCGAGTGCATGAAGCAGAAAAAACATACTCTTGCCCATTCCCAGGAATGCCAAAAATAAAGAAAACATCACATCTGCAAAAACATGAATACAACGCCATTTGGAATTAAAACAAAAACGCAGTATTGTTTTGCTTCCTCCTATGTATGCTGAAACAAAATAAGGCCGAGTCCCCTGTGGTCGAGAACCAGACATCTGAGACTGAGTAAGTTCTTGCATTACAACATTGTCTTTAAAAATCATGCCGCATACTTAAACAGCCTTCCATGCACCATATATTCCTAGCTTTCCAAATATTGTCAAGTTTACCAAATCAATAGAATGAGAGGTCATGTTACTATCTAAACAGATATTTCCACATAAGTGATTAATATTGAAACCACTACCCTATTGGGTACCTAGTAGAGAAAATTGAGAGAATAAAATTTAAAAAAAAAATTAAAAAAATATCCATTATGCTCTAGTTATTATTATTCAATATTATTTATTTATTTTTATTCCTTTTTTTAAAGTATATGAGTATTATTTCTTATCTTATCTTTTTTTTGTTCTCTTTTATTTTCATTTTATTCCTTTTCCTTGTACTAAAGGTAAATTAAAGGTGCTTCTCTATATATGAGGGGTCCAAGACAATATTTAGGAAAAATTACAATTGAAAATTTCAAGTTAAAAATATTTATATTAAATAACTTTAAATTCTGAAATTATTCTAAATGAACCAAAGGTTAAAAATTCTAATTTAAGGTTTTACATTATAATTTTCTTATGCAGTTTAAATTTTTAATTTTTAAGTTCTTAAAAATAATTTTAAAACTAAAAATCCTTCAATATAAATATATTTAACTTAAAATCCTTAATTATAATTTTTCTCAATATTAATTGTAATCCTTTTGACCATGCAAGGAACTTTTGTTTCTCTATTACCAGCCGGATCCGTTTTTCCTTCAAGGCTTTATTGACCAAATGAGCTGCTGTGAGTCCCAAACCAACCTGACTCTCGCTTTCTTCGAGCTTATTGAGATTTAGCAAATGCATTTTGGGCTATCTCCCCTACAAACCCCATAAAAAAGTTAATTTGCATTTATGGAATCAAGCTGACTCTAGGGAGACAAAAGCAACAAAGCTAGTATATAGGTAAAAATTGGGTGACTAATTTTTATTAATGGTACTATTCCAATACAAAAGTGGGTGTACATTACTTTAAATTTATGTGTTAGCTTCTGCTAAATGTTTATATTTGCTGGTCGTGTGTTATGTTAAACAAAAAATAGGCTATATCATCAATTCTGTAAATTTTCTCTAAACGAAATTAGGGGTATGATAAAAATTATGTATTTTTTAAAATATTGGAACTAATTTTAGGAACTAATATGATAGTTTATTCTTTTATTAATTTGCTGGCTTGCTAGAGTGTTGTATTGCACATAATACTATCATAATGGGTCAAAACCCATGAGCTACCCATTAGACCAGCTATAGCTTTGTATTTATTGGTTTGTTTAAATATAAATCTAATTAGCCATTTAATCCAAAAAATTAAAGCATTATATCTAATGTTTAATGATATTAATTATGTTAAATACACATGACATTATACTGTTTATACATTTTTTTAAAGAAAAAAGTTCATTATTATTTAACTTTAAATTATTGCTGATCAAAAAATTGAAATATATATATAAAGAAAGATATAAACGGGTAGCCAATTAATGACTAATTTAGACTGTTTGAGAGCTAGCCTGTGGGCTATAGCGTGCAAGTATGGACGTTTATTCATTGGATATCGATTAATAAATGAGCGTGCCAGCCCTGCTCCTTTCATAGCTAGCTTGTTTGACAAAGCTAAACATACATCATGTGTCAAATAGCTAAGATTCTTTTGGGGAAACAAATGATGTAATCCAGGACTGGTTGGCGTTGAAACAATTTTGAAATACAACTAAAAGAAAGAAAAAGGAAAAAAAAAAAGAATTAGTGAACTTGAATGATAAGTGTGCATGTCATGCTTAAGAATACTAAGTTGATGTTGAGAAAAATACCTCAATAAAATTATGCAACGAAATTAAATGACTTCAACTTGCAAGAATCAATGAGAAGCAATCAAAGAAATAGATAACAGTAATTAAATAGTGCAAATAAATCAAGAGACACTAAGATTTTGATGTGGAAAACCTTTCAATGTAAGGGTAAAAATCACAGGTTGTCTAGACCAAAGAAACAGCTCCACTATGATCAAAATAGGAATACAATAGAACCCCAATCAAATGCACAAATAAGTGCTAACAGCTAATCAATTGCCAAAACAACAAAGCTTACAATAGAGAATCAAGAGGTAAGAAAATCACCCAAAATAGAGGCTCAGTACGAACTAGATAACTCTCACACCAGGCAACGAATTGACGCTCCAACCGTTGAAAATAAAAAACCAGATGTTCCGAACCTGTTGACAAAATTTCAGCTTGATCCAACAGTTAACGAATCTACAAACGCGATTTCAATCCGACTACCTTGTGAACATGCGAAATTAGCTTTTCCTCTCCTCTTCTCTCAATGGTTGCTCTCCTAACTTAAAAGAATGCTCCACACCCTTACCCTAATCTGACCCCTCTCCACTTACTAAGTGAGATACATAATGGGTTTCTAATTTTGGGCCTTTCTCCACATAGGAAGGGAGCCCAAACCCAACAAATCTCCCCCTCACCACTATGTGGAGATGACCGCCAACTCAGCGATCTCACAACATATTTCAAACCTCCATCTTGGCACTATCTTAGTCATCATATCAGCAACATTATCATCTGCATGAATTTTTGCCAATTCTAATAGCTTAGCATCCAAAGCATCACATATCCAATGATACCTCACGTCAATATGTTTAGACCTTGAATGGAAAGTTGGATTCTTACCAAGATGTATAGCACTTTGACTGTCACAAAACAATATGTATTTATCTTAAGTAAAACTAAGCTCTTGCAAGAATTTTTTCACCCATGGCAACTCCTTGCATGCTTCAGTAATGACAATAAACTCTGCCTCTATTGTAGACAAAGCTACACACTTTTGCAACCTAGATTGCCAAGCCACAGCTCCGTCTGCAAATTTAATTAAATAGTCTAAAGTAGATTTTCTAGAATCAATATCTCCAACCATATTTGAATTTGTGTACCCCTCAAGGATAGGCTTATCACCTCCAAAACATAGTCTCATACAAATAGTACCACACAGATACCTCATAATCCATTTCACAGCATTCCAATGTTCTCTATCTGGGTTTGATAGAAATCTACTGATTGTACCAACAGCATGCGCTATATCTGGCTTTGTGCACACCATTGCATACATCAAACTATCCACTGCAAATCCATAAGGAACCTTTTCCATAAATAACTTCTCAACTTCATTTGAAAGACTTTGTGCAGCACTCAATTTAAAATGAGTAGCAAGAGGAGTACTCACCGCCTTAGCATTTTTCATTTAGAATCTCTGCAACACCTTTTCAATGTAATGTTCTTAAGACAACCAAAGCTTCTTCCCCTTTGTAACAGCCAAGAAAAAGAAAAGAAAAAGAAAATAGAAAAGAAATGAGAAAAGAAAAGGGAAAGAAAAGAAAAGCTGAAAATTTTTGGAAGCTAAAAATTTTCTAAGTCTGCTAGCTACAGCCTAGCTATAGCGAATGTACCTGCTCGCTATAGCGAGAAATGGTCTAGCTATAGCGAGACTGCCTTCTAGCTATAGCAAGTTCGGGCACCCCCATACAAAATCCAAGGAGTTGCTCGCCGTAGCGAACGCCATAGCGAAGGCAGAGTTCTGGGACTTATTCGAGCTCGCCGTAGCGAGGGTTATGGCTCGCTATAACGAGGGTTAGTCCGGAAAAGCGTGAAAATAGAGAATTTGACTTTTTAAACCATCCCAACTCATCCTTTTACTCTGTAACCGACTTAAGCTCACTTTAAGAGAGAGAAAAGGGCGGAGGAGAGAGAGAGAAGCTTAGGAGAGGAAGGAAGAACAAGAAAGGTAAGGAATTCCATGGCTTTTCTTTTAGTATGTTACTCTTCTCCCCTTATCCTCTCTTCCCACGGTTTTAATAGTTAAAGTAGCCATGTTTTGAGCTTGGTTTAGAGGAGGGAGAGTGGAAAACCACTCTTAAGGGAGGTTAGAAGTCATGTAGCTTTCTCTTCCTTGTTTTCTCTTCTTAAGAGTTGAGAGCTTGAGAGAAGAGAAAGAATAGTTAATGAATTCTAGTGAGAGAAAGAACCCTAGCTTGACATGCTTAGTAGGGTTGCTAGAAAGAGATCCCTAGCTTAAGAATCAAGTATTAAGGTATTAATTCCATGCTTTTGTGTGGTTAGGCTCAAGAGGAACTCTCCCATCTAGGAGTTGTGTGAAATCCATCAAGGGAGGAGACAATTGACAAAGCAAGTTGAGAATAGCCAACAAAGGTAGTTCTCTCCACTTTCTCTCATGCATAATTGTGTGTTTACATTGTCTTGCTTGTGTGTATGAATGATATGAGCTATGAGAAGTGTGCTAGCATGATGATGTGATATGATTGAAATGATGATTTAAATGATTGTTTTGGGTTTTGCTTGAGGAAATGGAAAAGCCAATAACCCTATAGCCAAGGTGAGGATGAGCCGAAGCCCTAAGTTGGTTGAGACAAGAGTAAAAGGTCTCCCAAAAGTGAGGTTGACTCCCAAAGAGTAAGGGTGAGTCTAAGTACCTCTAAAGTATGGGAAGGCAAATCCAAAAGCCATAAGGGAAGGGGTGAGGCCGATCCAAGTACTCAGCGAGCTCTTGAATGTTATCCATGGCCATTTCACATGTTTTAAATGTTTTCATCATGTTTTATATGCTAACATGCCATACATACATAATGAGACTTGTTGCATGCAATATATGTATGTTGGAATGAGAGTTGAACTACTGAGATTCCATGAATCTCACCCTCCCTCTCCACCATCCAACCATGTCAGGTGGCCCAAGTGAGATTAGGGATGGGAGCAACCACCAACAAGCATGAAGCTAGGGATAGAGATGAAGAAAAGTGTAAAGTTTTGTAATACATTGTACATGAGATGTAAGATGTAAATGTTGTATATGATGTAGCAATGATAAATATTGTAAGACAATGTATGTATTAACGATGAATGTATGAGAATGAGGTTTATGATGAATGAAAGAGCATGGTTGAATGAGAAAGAATCCATGATAGCCTAGAATATATGGGTGCATAAGTGGGCATGGGATAGTGAGTTTTTCCAATCTAAGTTATTAGACACTTGAGGCATGATTGATAGCTCCTAAAGATGCTTTCTCATGTGCTCAAGGAGTCATGGAAGTAGAAAACTTAAGATTGGACCCCATTAGCCACACTTTTGGCCAAGAAAGGGCCTTTTACACATGATGTCATAGAATAGCCATATGACCTCTTCTAGCTATGAGATTTGACATGTAGCTAGATTATGTTTAGAGCTTTCTGGGAAGCTATAGTTCATGTCATTTATAGGTCTATAGCATTTTCTATGATTTATCAAAGTTGACATCAGAAATTCGGATTTCAGAAAATCACTGTTCATTTGGTCAGTTTAGAAATCATGTCATCCGAGGGGCAAACGTAGTCCAATGGCTACAAAATTTTATACACAGAAACTAGATGGTCACAGTGACTTGTAGGAACTAGAAGCACCTCATTTAGAGGTCTAGAGAGGAAGTTATGCAATTTCGAAGTTCCTGCCCAGAATCAGACACCCAACCAGACCCGAGGTACTGTTTCATCGGTTTTCGGGAAATTGGCTAGGTGAACTGATCTGGAGATATTTTTCTCCTCTAGCTAACATCCACATATTTCCATAGAGATATAGTTTATGAGCATTGGATTTTTTTGGAATTAGTTAGACATTTTCAAAGTCCATATCAGTAAACTGTGACAGCAAAGAAGCCCCCTCTGACCAGTGAAATATTTCGATGTCAAACGCAGAATGAGTGAGAGATTGAGACTTCTAAGTATTTTTAGCATGAAGTAGACGTCTCAAGCTTTCTAGAATGACCCAGATCATACAGTTACGATTTTTCTGCTTTTAGTTATGAATTTCCAAACTTAACCCAGAAATGAAGCAAAATCTGCCCATAGCGAAAATGCATGTCTCCAATCCCTTTTTGCTTTCCATAAGTTTGAAGCATATAGTTGGATTGAAATAAGTCTCAATAGTGTAATTGAGCATGAGGAAGCATAGAGAGAGCTCAACCAGTCCATGTTACTTCTAAGTGGATCTCTACCCACACATAGTGCCATAGAGAAAGAAGCATAAGATTGAGTAAATTATCTCCCTTGTGAGTTCCGCACGTGCATATGCGTAAGAGGGCATCTTAGGTATGAGCTAGAGGTTAAGGTGTTACACCCTTTCTATCATGCAAAATTCTTATACTAAGAATCTGCTTAGCAGCTCCCATATCTTTCATGGCAAAAGACTCACCCAATTGCTTCTTTAACATGTCAATCTTAGAAACATTTTTCCAACAATAAGCATGTCATCAACATATAATAACAAGATAATGAAATCATCGTAAGAGAAATTTTTAACAAAGACACAATGATCAGAAGTAGTCTTCTTGTAGCCTTGCTCACACATAACAGACTCAAACTTCTTATACTATTGCCTCGGAGCCTGCTTCAAATCATATAGGCTCTTTCTCAGCCTACACACATAGTCTTCTTTACTTGCAACATGAAAGCCATCAAGTTGTTTCATATAAATCTCTTCCTCCAAATCATCATGGAGAAAAGCAGTCTTCACGTTTATTTGCTCTACCTCTAAATCAAGAGTAGCAGCCAAACTCAACACAGTTCTAATGGATGACATCCTTACCATAAGTGAGAAATTTTCATTAAAATCAACACCCTTTCTCTGACTAAAGCCTTTCACTACCAATCTAGCTTTATACCTCGGAGATATAGAATTACTTTCATACTTCACCCTATAAATCTACTTATTTTCCAAGGCCTTTTTACCCTCAAGCAACTTCACCAAATCAAATGTGTGATTATCATGCAAGGACTTCAATTCATCCTGCATAGCATTCAGCCACTTTTGTTTTTCTTCACTCTCTATGGCCTCTTCAAAATACTCAGGTTCTCCCCTATCAGTCAAGATCACATACTCACTAGGAGGAAACCTTTTAGATGGTTGTCTTTGCCTATTAAACCTCTTGAGTTGGAGTTGAGGTGATTCGTGTGCATTATCTGGAGTCTCATGTTGTAACTCATGATGCTCTTCTAACATCATTTGTTGGAGCATCTATCCTATCTCCAAGCTGCTCATCATCAACAACATAATTATGTTGCATACCATGCTGAACATTACCTTCGTTAGCATCTAGATTGTAAATAGGCAACCACACTGTATCAACATCAAACAAATTATTGTCTTTCACAAGTGTAGTCTTCTCTACCTTATCAATGTCATTAATAGTTTCGTCTTCCATGAACTTCACATCACGACTTCTAACAAGTTTCTTCTCAACAGGATCATATAACCTATAACCAAATTCATCATGACCATAGCCAATAGAAATACACTACCTTGTCCTTGAATCCAACTTAGATCTTACATCCTTTGGAACATGCACAAATGGCTTGCAACCAAAGACCCGCAAGTGATTGTAACTGACATCCTTGCCAAGCCAAACTTTATCTAGCACCTTATTATTCAAAGCAATCGCAGGACTAAGATTAATAATATGCACCACTGTGTACAGTGCCTCACCCCAGAAAATTTTGGGTAATTTTGCTTCAAAGAGCATACATCTAACCCTCTCAATCAATGTCCGGTTCATTCTCTCTGCTAAACCATTAAGCTGAGGAGTCTTAGAAGGAGTCTTTTCATGTCTTATACCCTGTTGCTTGCAATAGGCATCAAAAGGTCCATAATACTCACCACCATTATCGGTACAAATGCATTTTAGCTTCTTACTTGACTGCCTCTCAACTAAAGCATGAAATTATTTAAATTTCTCTAGCGCTTGGTCTTTTGTCTTCAAAGTATAGACCCAAAGTTTCCTGGAACAATCATCAATAAAGGTAGCAAAGTAGAGAGCATTACTAGAAGATTTTACCTTTAATGGGCCACAAATGTCAGAATGCACCAATTCAAGCAACTCTGATTTCCTTGAAGAATGATGCTTCTTGAATGGCATTCTAGTTTGCTTACTAGCCATGCAGTGAGAATACTTCTCTAATTCTGCACTCTTCAATCCTAGAAGCACATCCTTTTTGGCTAAGTAGCTCAATCCTTTTTCACTAATATGACTAAGTTTTCGGTGCCACAAATTTGATACCTCCATATCTAAGGCAATCACACTGTCTCTAGCAACCGAAGCTTTTGTCCAATACAATTTAGATATTTTCTTTCCTTTGGGCCAACCAAATTGCCTTTAGTGAGCTTCCACTTTCCATAACCAAAATGGTTATCATAACCTTCATCATCAAGAACTTGAACAGAGATTAAATTAAAGCGGGCATCTAAAGCATGTTTGACTCCTCTAAGCAATAGCCTCACTCCTATGTTGGTTTGTAGACAAATGTCACCAATACCAATGACCTTAGATATGCCATCATTACCCATATTTAGCGTTCCAAAGTTACCCAGTGTATAAGATGTGAAGAACTCCTTCCTTGCTGTAACATGTAAAGTGGCAGCATTGTTTATTACCCACATACTCTCATCTGATACAAGATTAATTGTGTCATAATCACAAAGAAGAACAAGATCATCACTAGTAGCAGTAGTAACGCGATTATCATCATCATCTTGACCCTTCTCTTTCTACTTACCCTTCTTGCCCTTGTTCTCTTTTTTCCACTGAAAATAATACTTTTTAATGTGCCCCATTTTGTGACAATAATGACACTCTAAATTCTTGTACCTGGACTTGGACTTACTTCTGTTCTTCTCTCTACCACCCTTCGGTTCATTTTTCTGACTTCTCCCCCTATTTTCAGTGACAAGTATCTCAGACTAAGATGAAGAACCCTGTGCCTTCCTTCTCATTTCTTCATTAAGAGCACCACTCTTTGCTATTTGCAAAGAGACAACACCATTAGGGGCTGAATTTGCAATTGAAACTCAAAATGTCTCCCAAGACTCACGTAGAGTGTTCAACAGCCATAGTCCTAAAATCTCATCATCAAACTTGATACCCATTCCTGACAGTTGATCTAGGAGCCCTTGAAATTCATTCAAGTGATCTGAAATAGAAGTCCCCTCCTTATATCTCAAATTCATTAGACAATTTAGCAAATACAATTTATTGTTCCCAGACTTAGAGGCATACAAGGACTCAATCTTCTCCCATAAAGTTCTTGCATGTGTCTCGTTAGCAATATGATTATACACATTATCTTCTACATATTGCCGAATAAAACCACATACCTGTTGATGCTCAAAATCTCAATCCTCATCAGACTTGGAATCCGGCTTCTGAATAGCAAATACAAGAAGATGCATATTCTTCACAAATAGCAAATCCTTCATCTTGCCCTTCCATAAATGATAATTAGTACTATTTAAACATACAATCCTATTTGTATTTATCTCCATCATTCAAGCAAGTCAAACAACTCCAAAACCTAGGCTCTAATACCACTTTTTTGAGAAAAACACCTCAATAAAATTATGCAACAGAATTAAATGCCTTCTACTTGGAAGAATTAATGAGAAGCAATCAAACAAATAGATGGTAGTAATTAAACAGTGCAAATAAATCAAAAGACATCAAGATTTTAACGTGGAAAACCCCTCAATGCAAGAGTAAAAATCATAGGTCGTCCAGACCAAAGAAACAACTCCACTATGATCAAAATAGGAGTACAACAGAGCCCCAGTCAAGTGCACAAATAAGTGCTAACAACCAACCAATAGCCAAAGCAACAAAGCTTACAATAGAGAATCAAGAGACAAGAAAATCACCCAAAATAGAGGCTAAGTACGAATTGGATAACTCTCACACCAGGCAATGAATCGACAATCCAACCGTCGAAAATAAAGAACCAGATGTTCCGAACCTGCTGACAAAATTTCAGCTCGATCCAATGGTTAACGAATCCACAAACGTGATTTCAATCTAACTGCCTTGTGAACATGCGAAATTGGTTTTTCCTCTCCTCTTCTCTCAATGGTTGCTCTCCTAACTTAAAAGAATCTCCACTTACTAAGTGAGATACATAATGAACTTCTAATTTTGGTCCTTTCTCCATATAGGAAGGGAGCCCAAACCCAACAGTTGATTCATGACACTCTAAGAAGAGGAAGAAAGAATAATAACATTTGAGATAATTTCATCTTTAGAAAACTCATAAGAAATTGGTAGATAAATGGCTTAGTCAATTTTCAAAAAACCAAAAGATATTTTCTCTTTCACAATCAAATCGATCATTTATATCTAAGAACAACCCTCTTAATATAGAGAAGTGTTTCTTCGTGAATTTATAGCTAAATAATGACAATTAGATTAAAAAGTAGTATTAATGATAACAAACCTACTATATATTAATAAAACAACTACTTTACTTCTTGTAAAAACAAAGTACTTACTTTGTTTATTATAATTGCCTCATTTATTCTTGATATTAAATATTATATAGAAAACACTCAAATTAAGTAAAATGCTTTAGAATTATAATAAAAATATAAAAAATTTGTCCATAATTAATTTTGATCCCACCTTGATTCTTTAGACTATGTTTCATTCAATGTACATGATAAAATTGTTTCACTTGAACTTAGGTCTCGTGTGAATGTGGACTTGAGGTCTAGATGAGTTAAAAACTCTTTAAAATATACAACAAAGATTGCTAGAAGTTTCTTAGTCATTGAGCAAGTGTTCGATTTAAAATTGACTATTGAATGTTTTGGGTCCATTTCTTTGTAGCCTTGATGCGCATGATCTAAGACTCTACAATTGATGCTTCTTGTTTCTTGGTTAACAACATGTAAGATAAAACCATTAAACAAGTGTTCGATCATGTGCAATAAGGATTGCTCGAAATTTCTTAGTCATTGAACAAGTGTTCGATCTAAAATTGACTATTGAATGTTTTGGATCCACTTCTTTATTATCTTGATGCATATGATCTAATACTCTACAATTGATGTTTTTGTTACTTAGTTAACAACACGTAAGTTAAAACATTAAAATACACGATAAACAAACAAGGAGGAAGTGAAATAATCTGTTTTAATCCCCTTCGAGAAAATAAACACGGACAATTTTTTTACCATTTAAAGTACATTACATGAAATCTTAAAAGCACATCGCATGATCACTTGCTTCCAATTAGAAAAAGAATTCATACAAATAAACACATTTAAATTTCAGAAAAGCTTATTATATTGCCGTCTTCTACGTATCGAAGTTTAGCTTTAGTAATTTTTATGAAATATTAACCATATCTTTAAAATAACTTTTAATTATAATAATAAAGAAAATCTTAAATATTTCATACTTATGCTTTTTTCACTATTTAAGTTTAGATTAGAATAAAAAAATTGTACAGGAACCCAATTTTATATCAAAAGAAATAATTTGTTCTAAATTCATTATCATTAATAAGAAAAAAAGGTCATTATTTAAATGTTTGATAAGTTGGAAGAGAAAGGTGAGAAAAAGAAGAGAGAAATAAAAACCAAGGAAATGTTGTTCGGTATGTTAGAGATACAATTATTCATGGATTCTAAAATTACTGTTTTATGACACTGTTTATTCCATTCAAGTTAAAAAAGAAAGTTATTAATTAAGATAGAAAAAAAATATTATTTTGTATTAAATGACAGTAATATGATTTAAGAATTTTAAATATTAAAAGTGAAGGATAAAAAATTTTAATTTGATATCCTGAATTATAATTTTATAGTATAATTTAATTTTTTTTTATTTTTTGATCATTTAGAATAATTTTAAAATTTAAAATTCTTTAATATAAAATAATAAATATGTTCAACTTAAAATTATCAATTGTAATATTTCTTTTTTGTTTTATGATAATGAACAAAAATGCAATTTTTAATATTTTTTGCTCCAAAAATGTTTTAATCATTTGCTCACATGTTATTTTTATTTTTGTATTATAAAAGATATATTTATTTTTTTATATTATATTAAATATATTTTTACATTACAAAATTTTGTTTTATTTTTTTTTCTTAATTTTTTTTTAAAGATAACCTTATAAACATTTTTAATTAATACTTCTGAAATTGCCGTCACTTACTCATTTACAGGTGGTCGGTCAGTAGCTCGTGTGAGTTTCTATCCCTTTCGGGAAAGAATAGAAAATGAAAAAGGTGTCGCCTTTGCCTTTAATGCGACAACAACCAAGCACACGTGCGAAGAAATTTCTGGGCCTAGCAAACATTTTTCTTACATTGGTGTGCGGGAAACAAGTGCGTGTGTGTAGAGTGACCCAAAAAACAAGAATGAAATACTATTTTGATAAAAATTATATATTATTATCAAATACCCATGATTTTCATGTTTAAAAGGAGGTGAAAGGGAATAATAATATGCTGTCTTTCGGGTTGTTTCGGCATCATCTACAGGGAACTTTGAGTTACGGAGAATAGCGGGAAACACATTATCTTGCGCTGTTATTTCTAACCACAGCGTAGTCACACTCACAGCTACTCTTCCAAGTAACACTCCCAATCATATTTTCTTGTTGAAACTATGTCTCACACTATCTGGGAAGCCGATAAAATGTGAGGACCCTGTTATTTTTTGGGATTTATTACACTTTATTTTTTTTCTTTTTAGAATTTTCTGGTTCCTTGTTATCCTACAGAATCTTTATTTTCTGGGTTTTGTTCGTTGCTGGCATAGGCGGTGCCAGCCATTTGCTGAAGTTTTGGTTCTAGGGTTTGGTTTCAGTGTTGATGATGCTGTCATTTCTGTAGTTCTTTTTTTCTCCCATTGAATGGGCAGTTTATACACTACACGCATTTGGGTATTCAGCTATGTCTTTTCTTTGAAGTGGTTTTTCCTTTCGTTATTTGGTTGCTTTAGTTAATTTATATGGAAATTTAAAACAGGCTTTCATTTTATTTTATTTTTTTTGGTTTTTGAATTCTTAATATGTTTTGGCTAGTTAACTTTTCATACACCTGTTTGAGGATGACATGCTGGAATTAACTTTGAGATTTTTCTTTTGGCCAATAATTTTGAGTTTATGTTGCTTGCATGTATTACACTTGTTTGACTTGTTATTAATTTCCAAACATAGACTCTCTCCAATCCTTCGGCCCCAAACTTGCTATAAAATTTTTCCCGTGTGTTCAATTTGGTTGCAGGTCAAGGAGAGTGGAAGTAAAGAAGTTTAATTTTTTAGTCAAATGTTTTCAGTTCTTTATTCCATTTTTCTTTTCCTTAAGCTCTAAGAAATTAAGCTTTTCTAAGGGAAATAGTATGCTTACGCTCAGTCTTGTGGACTTTTAATTTCCCCTTTTCTTTTGATGAAAAATTTTTATTGAAACCATTAATTATGTGTTTCACTATTGGCTTTGCATGATGTTTTCTATCTCATTTTCTTATCCAGAATATGTAAAATTGGAGTGTTGTCTTTCTTATCTGTCACTTTCAAAACTTTAAATACTCCACAGTCCTCCTTACTTAGTTCAGGTGTCAAGTTCTGTGGGATTGATGTTTGCTTTTGTTAGGCTTCATATGGTTCATTTTGGGTGTAGCCATTATCTCCAGATTGTCTTGTTATCAATTTGATTATTTAATACTTATTTGCTTTCTAATTTGTACTCTTGACTCCTTTTTGGGGGACAGGTTAGATGTGTATATCTTCGATTATCTCATGAAGAAAAAATTGCATGCTACTGCAAGGGCATTTCAGGTTGAAGGGAATGTCTCAACAGATCCTGTAGGTAAGATCAAGATTCAAAATTTTTCCTGGAAAGAAATTTGATATGCTCTTCTAGCAATTTGTTCAATGACCCCTCCTTTTGGTCAAATGCACCAGCTATAGATGCACCTAGCGGTTTTCTTTTTGAGTGGTGGTCTGTCTTCTGGGACATATTTATTGCCAGCAGTGCCAGCAAAGATCAGAATCACTCAGAGGCAGCATTATCTTACATTGAGGTGGGCATTTGGTTTTGCATTTATGTGAATTTATTTTATTTTCTCTTCTGATTATATTCCCTGGTATCAATTTTCATTTGTTTGCTTTATTTGTACATTCCACTTGTAAGTGTTGTTAACCGCCTGCAGCAGTGGAAGCCCAGGTAAAGTGTATGTTTCTTATTGATGCTCATAATTGTCCCCATTAGGCCTTTATCTTTTAGCTTTTCTACCGGAGTGGTTTTATATACTTTGTTGTTAGAGTCAACAATTAAGAGGCACTCTTTCCCTTTATGCTTACTATTTTATGTGGGTTAAGATGAGTAAGATTTCTAGTTTTACATCACACACAAGAAGAGTTTGTCACCATCAGAAAATGATGAATATATCCTATGCTATCTACCTTATGCTTCAATTTCTGTGCCGAGGCCGAGGCCTTATTTCTCTATGTTGAGTATGTAGTATGGAATCATAAACAAGCTCAGTATAGATTTGAAACTGACAGAGTCAACAAACTAAGGCCCGAGAGATCCAGAAGCAACAAGAGCAAGAGCATAAAAAGCGAAATCCGCATGAACAAATGCAAATGCAGCTCTTTTTGCAGAGGCATGCCCAACAGCAACTAAACCAGCAGCAATGTAGGGGCGGAACCCAAATTGTTAGAGGTAGTGCCACTGGTCCTATTAGCAATGATCCTTTGATGAGGCAGAACCATGCAACTGTAAATGCCATGGCAACAAAAGTGTATGAGGAGAGGTTGAAATTTCCTCTCCAGGGTGATGCCTTGGATGATGCAACTGTCAAGGTATTTTTGAGATTCTGATATACTCCCACTGTTTTTAATTTATTAGTATTAAATTGTTTATGCCATTTTCTACGCAGCAAAAGACCGGTGGTGATGTAGGTCAACTTCTTGACCCAATTCATGCCTCATTGTTGAAAGCAACAACAGCACCTACAACGGCAACTGTTGGACAGCCTGCAGGGTGCCTTTATTATCAATCATTTTTCTTTTGACCAGAACATTTATCATTTGGTCGTCTTATTCTGGGTACTTCTCTCCATTTGGTCTGAGTTTCTAAGTTGTTGGATTTTGTTTGCAGGGAAACATTGCTTGGTGCACCAAGGGGTTTACCAGGGAATCTTCAACAAGCTCAGAGTCATAACCAGCAACTTGCAGCATCTACACAAGTAATTGTAATCATCATCCTTGTCTTGATGTGTGTTGAACCTCTTTCAAACTTTTATATTTTGCATTTTCCATCTTGACAGGACATAAAGACTGATATGAATCCGATGTCGAATACCCAATCTGCTGCTGTCCCTGAAGGATCCTTGATGAGAGTTCACGGTATTGATTATAGTTTAAAATCAAACTTATTGTTTCCATGTCTGCTCTTACCGGTTAGTGTTTTAATATGCAAACTTGATGAGTTCAACAAGGGATCTTTGAGGTGATGTGATGTTTGTTATATGGCTTTTCAAGTTTCAAAACCATTCCTTTCCTTGGAATGCTAACTTATTGAGCTATCCCTTGTCACCTGGAAATTATTGACTGGGATATCTGTACGTGTTTTTACATGGTATTTGAGAATCATTATTTCACCAAAAATATAAATTGTGATCCGCTGCTGGAAGCATGCGAAATATCAGTCTTGCAGGGAATGTATGCAGCACCACAGAAAATTTCCAAATTTTTTTGGTTGTGTAATTATAATGTGTTTCTAGAACTCGGTGAAAGTATTTTGTTGGTAAGTCAAGCATGAATGATCCAAAAATTTCTCATGGCTGGCGCAACTGAAGCACTCGGATAACTGTCTTCAGATCTGTGATTTACTTTAACTGTCTCCCCACTCCTCTTCTTCTAGCTTTTGACAGCCTGACTGTGACTGCACCTCTCTGGTTACGCCTTCCTTGTATAATCTGATTTATATTGCTATTCTTTATTATTCTTTGGCCGGGGATAATGTTTTCTAGAGTGAGGTTATACATTTAGTACATTTTCAATTAACTAATTATATAATGTATAATCAAGAATGTAAATAAATATTCATTTCCTAAACATCCAAAATTTTTGGGTGAAATGTTTCTTGACCTTATATCAAATTATTACTGACAAAATGGTTAAGATTTTGGTTCCCCTCCCTCCCCAAACCCCCCTCGCCCTTCCCATGGTGCGCGCCCCCCCCACCCCCCCCCCCCCCCAAAAAAAAAAAAACCTTGATAATCAATTGATTAATTGAATTTCAGCACAAGGTAGTCATGGGCCTATGTTTTGTCTACCATTGAAGCTCAAAAGTCTTGCATGGTAGGGGGTACATTAGAGATGCAATCATTCACAGGAATTCTCGTAATAGCTTGAGATATTGGATAACATGATTCTTGATAGGTTTGAAGAATATTTTTAATTTAAATGTTATTAAGCTAATCAAGAGTTGTATTGTCCAAAGTTTATACTTGACAAATTATACATTGGGTTCTTATATGTGAAAATGTTTTTACATACAAATGGCCTTATCTTCAAAGAACCGGAATTATTTAATGTAAAGACAAGTTTTTAATGCTCATTTGCATTGCGTAGCTCTAAATAATTCTCATCAGTTAAAAGCATGTATATGTCCTTATCTTCTGAGGCCTTTAAATAATATTATGCCTTGCTTTCTTACTTAAAGACAAATTTGTAATGTTCATAAAGATATAATGCATGATTTTATATTTATTTTTATAATTTTCCATAAGTATCTAATTGTTCCCATTTTCTTGGGTGCAAATAATACTTCCATAGGCATTTCTGAAGCATTTCCTGGCTAACTGAAACAGTATCTCCATTATGTTATATTATTACTTGTTTATAAAAAATGAAGACATTTTATTCCTTGCTTACCATTCTTGCCAGATCTGACATTTGGTGCATTGTTGCAATGTATGCCAGATCATTATTGATCTATCTTTGATCGCATTTTTATTTTAATTGTATGATTATAGAAATTTTATTTGATTATTGGTTTGACAATTATTCTCATATTTTTTAGGATCAAATCAAGGTGGTAGCAATTTGACTCTGAAAGGATGGCCTTTAGCAGTAAGACTTACTTGACATAATTCTCCTTGATAAAACTGTCACACCGTTTATTGTGTTGGTTGATATGCTTTTTTCCCTCTGGTCCATCTTTCTTGGTTCATGGATTTGGCCATTTTCAACTATTAGGCTGTATATATTTGGATAGAATGCACTTATTGGGTGCAGTGTTACTGCTGAAAATATTATTGGTTAGCATATTATCTATCCTTGCAGCATCCTTGATAGATAATGTTGTCTGTTCATTATACGAATATTTACCATCTTTGTCTATTGATTTTGAGAATGTTGGTTTTCATGGGAAATTTCCCTCAGATATTGTCTATACTAACGAAGAGGACTTATAGAACACAAAAGGACCTTCTTCTTCTGATAAAGGATGGGTCTGGTTTCATGTTTAGGGAGCCCACTGTAATTTTTGTTTTTTTGTGCAGGATGACATGGTTGGCCTCTGGTATTATGGTTTAGTATGGAGATTTCTGACTTCTGAGAAGTCATAGTGAAATGGAAATAGCTAAAATTGGTTTGTTTATGTGATTTCAAGTTTGCTAAGCAATCTGTTGCTTCAAATTTCTTACACTTTGGGAAGGTATAGAACATAGGCTAGGTTTCCTGTCGTGCTTTTTCCTCTCCCTTTACTTACATAAACAAACAATAAAGAAATCTTTTTTCACTAGATGGGGTCGGCTTCTTCCTTTACTTACATCTGCCTATATAATTTAGGTGCATCAATGTTGTTTCTGTTTTCCACTAAATATTTAATACTAAAATTTTATGTTTTTGATTTCTTTGAAAAAAAATTATAATTTTGACATTGTAGCTGCCATTAGCTATCCATATTCTAATTAGATATCAATTATTTTAGGGACTGGATCAGCTTTGCTCTGGGTTTCTCCAGCAGAATACTTTGATGCAGTCTCCGCAGTCCTTCAATCAACTTTCACTACAGCAGCAACTTATGCTACAAGCACAGCAGAATTTAGTGGCCCCATCTTTCAACAATCTGGATAGCTGGAGACTTAGAATGCTTCTTAATAATCAAGATACGGGTCATGGGAAAGATGGCATGCCTAATCCTGTTGGTGATTTAGTTCCTAATATTGGAACACCTGTGCAAGTTTGTTGCTCTGAACTGCCTCAGCCAGACTCAAATACATTACTTAAGGTATCACCTGCACCTGTGCCTGGACTGGATTAATTTTTCCTCCCTTTTTAGTCTATTTTTTCAGAAACTGTTGTCTTTGAGCTTTGTTAACGGAGCTTGAGAGAGAGAGAGAGAGAGGGGGGGGGGGGGGAGGGATTTGAATGGGATCATTGACTTCCTTAGCTAGGCTCCTTATGTCTATTTATAATCATAAATTAGGTCAAGTACCAGGGCGCAATATCAGCAAGTGCTAGGCCAGTCCACTTGTCATCAAAACACTTATTTTGACCTAGCCATTATAGACAATAATTTAACACTCCCCCTCAAGTTGAAAATTATTCAAGCTTCAGCTTGTTACAATTAAAACCCAATTAAAATGAAATCTAAACACAAATAATTAGAAACTGTAACTATGACACATCCATACTCAATCATGATTAACTAGTTCACGTTTCAATTCACCCTCAATTCAAGAACTTCGACTACTAATACTCTCTCTTTTGATGTCCTTGATAGAGAAATAACTCCTAATATTTTGACTTGTTTCCCATAAGCAGCCTCATTCTCCCAGCTGCTCTCCTTAGCAATGTCCTATTGATACAGCTCCCATAAGTCTGTGACCTAATTCTCTTGAGTAATTCCCTTGACCTTCTCCCAGTTTGTTTCTATTACTCGAGTTGCACACCAAGGCACCCAGCAACAGAATGTAATTCTGAAGTCTTCAATACATCGTTGATGCTCAAAACTCAGAAAAGGGGGGGAAAAAATGCCTTTTGACCCTAGCAAAATGTAAAAAGTGCCTTTTAGGCACGGACCCACTCAAGATCAAGTCTTTCTAACCCTAGCCCTCACCAAAACACACCTTTTTGTTCCCCTCCTATGTTAGTTCAATGTCGCCACCTCACAATTCAGTCCCAGGAGCCTTAACCTGTATGGCTCCCATGGCCACTGTTTTTTATGATTTTTGTGGCTTCTAGCTATGAAATTCATTCAGGGGTTTTGCTTGGAGAAGGATTTCAAACAAAATCCACCCTTTTTTTTTTAAGGCTGGTCTGGGATGCAAGGGATGATACTGTAGCTCTGCTATGTTAACAGAGAATAAGAAAGGGGCGGGGAAGAGGAATCTGAATGGGATCACTGACTTGCTTAGTTAGGCTCCTTGTGTGTCTATTTATAATCATAAATTAGGTTAAATACAAGGACAGTAATACTAATACAAGTTTGGTTCATTAGTCATCGACACACTTAGTTTAACTTAATTGTGACAGTCACTATTCTAACAAGCTTGCTCGGAAGTATTCTCTGCCTCTATTAAATTTTGTCTTCTGCAGCAAGTGCAACAGAGCAGTCAACAACTTCAACAATATTCACAGCATATTCTTTCAAGCCGGCAGTCTCAGAATCTTGAGCGGCAAGACAAAATGGTTGGTACTGGCAGCATGCCTACTACATTTCAAGGAATTGAGCAGGTTTTCAATCAGCTACCTGTGAATTAAATTCTGCATAGTGTGTAAAACATATGTAGGTTTCCTAATTAGTTCTTGTTCAATTAAGGGTTCCAAAAGTCATAGTGGGCGAAAGCGAAAGCAAGCATCATCTTCAGGTCCTGCCAATAGTTCTGGAACTGCAAACACCACAGGACCATCTAGTAATTCACCGGCAACACCTTCTGCACAAACAGTAGATGCAATGTCAGTGCCAACTCTGCAACAGAATGTTCCTTTTTCTAAGTCATCGCTTATGTTCAGTTCTGATGGTTTGGGCTCATTCACATCGGCACAGAATCAATTGGTCAGACTTCTATATGATAATTTCTCTATGACTTCTTGTTGCAGATAATCTAATTTGTGGTTATTTATTTTTTGTAATGATTGTGTCACCCCAATATTGCAGTAAGATAACTGATTATGTTGCAGGCAGACATGGACCGTCTTTTGGCTGATGGATCTTTGGGTGACAATGTTGAATCATTCTTATCTTCTGATGATGCAGACCTAGAAATAGATCTGGTAAAGGTATGATAGTTTCTGATTATTGTATCATCTGCCCTCCATGCTCCCTCCCCCCAAAAGGATGAATGGAGAAAAATAATAACAATAAAAAAAGGAAGAAACGCAAATACCTTCTTTCAACTTTGGGTCATTTGCAAACGCCCCTCTTTACTTTTGAAACCAAAAGATACCCCCTAAAACTATCACCCTTCAGGAGTTAAATCCTTTTATCTGGTTCCAGCTAACACCATTAACTAAGATGCCACTTAAGACTCTTTCATTGTCACATGCCATTGGTCTACAATGAAATCCCACCAAATTTTGCACCCCAAAATCACTCTAACTGCATCAGAAAACCCATCCAACATTTTCTAGTGATTTGAAAACCAAAAGGAAGTTTTGAGGTCTGGAACTCAACTTGTAGATAAGTGGGAGCATGCTGCGTGACAATTAAAAAGAGGTTAAAGTGGCATTTCAGTCAACGGTGTTAATGAAAAACTGGATGGAAGGATCTAAATCGTGAATGGAAATAGTTGGGGTGTATTTTCAGTTTTGAAAGTTGAGGGAGTATTTTGTAAGTGATCCTAATTTGAAGGAGGGTATTTGCATTTTTCCCAAAAAAATCCTAGGGGCACTCTATTGGTTGGATCAATTGCCTGACTACAAATATAAGCATGTGATTTTCAAACTTAATGATTTACTGTGCATTAGGATTCTCGTTTAAGGAGATCAACCTTATAATGGCAAGTACACATCAAGTTGAATGCTGTCACTTCTCATCTGATGGAAAGTTGCTTGCTACTGCTGGCCATGATAAAAAGGTAGTTGCTGTGTTTCTTCAACTGTGATCTCCATTTAAGTAGAAATGCTACAATTAGTTATTAATGGAAATTTTATTATTCATGATTTTGGATTTGTTGTAAAACAGAGAAATCAATTTGTCTGCTTTGTTATTTTGTGATGCAGGCTTCATTATGGTGTACAGACTCATTTGATTTGAAGTTTGCACTTGAAGAGCACACTGAATGGATAACTGATGTACGATTTAGTCCAAGCATGTCACACATTGCTACATCCTCAGCTGACAAAACTGTTAGGGTTTGGGATTCTGATAAAGTTAGTTATGACCCTTTTTCTTCAGATGAAAGGTCAAATTCAAATATGAATTAATCAAAGTAAAATTGAATTTATTTGGACTGAGATTGAGAGATTGAGAAGTTAAATAATTTAATTATGAAAAAACTGTATTGAGAAATCACTATGTCTTTCTTTTCAACGTTGACCCATGTCTAATGTCACTTCATATATGTTATTTTGTATTAATCATACCCTCATCTGTCTATCTATATATATTGTGTGTGTGTGTGCATGCGCGTGCACCCATATACCCTCTTCCTCTATTAGCATTTCAAATTGTCAAAAACCTTTACAATAATCCTAATTATTTATGAAGTTCATGGGAAAACCCTGTTTGAATTTTTATCTTTCTCTATATCCACATATGCTGTTGATTGCAGCTAATCTATTTTACTTTCATCCTTACATATTTGAAATCATTTAACTTACCTCAGTGTCCATATATGCAACAGATTCTGAAAGAAATCTTATCCTGATTCGGATGCTTTGCAAATGGACTGATCATTTTAAATTGAACTTGAACTCTATTGATGGAAGTTTAAAATCTTGTTTCTGATCAACTATTACTTTCTTACACCTAGCACATGGTTCGATTCACTTCTTAAAACAACAGTTTTTTACCTACTTTTTGATGCATCATGTGAACTGAAATTAGTTAAGGAAGATCTGGTCTGTTGTAATTGGCTTAGGGAAATTTTTTACTCAATCCTCTGACAAGATAGGCTGTATATATGGCGGGAAAATTTAATTAGTTTAAAAGTTTCTACTAGTTCATCTTGTGATATGAATCCTGTCAATATAGTTTTTCACTTTCACCATTTCTTCAGTCTGTTAGGTGCATCATGCATAATCTTCTTATGTGTTTCAGTGCTGTTATATTACATATGGTCATTGGTGAGATTGTATTACACTTTGCAGCCTGGTTTTTCACTTCGTACATTCACTGGACACTCAACAACCGTAAAGTCACTGGACTTTCACCCTAGCAAAGAGGACCTCATCTTCTCTTGTGATAATCACAGTGAGATAAGATACTGGAGTATTAAGAATGGTAGTTGTGCTGGGGTTTTTAAGGTATAAATACTGCTTATTAATCTCAATATAAATTGTAAAACAGATCCCAACGTAATTTTCCCCCCTTCTCATGCATATACTTGGTTGTCCTCCATTTTGTTAGGGTGGTGCAACTCAGATGAGATTTCAACCTTCTTCGGGAAGGCTTCTTGCTGCTGCAGTAGATAATCACATATCTATTCTTGATGTAGAAACCCTGGTTTGCAGACTTAAATTACAGGTTCGCTGTGAATCTTTGTTTGAGTTTTGTATTAACCTTATTAACATGTTAGGCTTCTCTAGGAAAAATTTAATGATCATTTCATTTCTCCCATTTATATTTCTGGGTTTTTGGTGAATTATTTATTTACAAAAAAAAAAAAAAAGCTAAACTGAATTCAACCTTGCAAAAATGAGATTTTCATATTCATTTGAAGGACATTATGGCTCAAACATATGTTTTCAAGTCTTGGATTCATTTGCTATATAATTCAAGGTGTTAACCTTAAATTTTCCTTCAGCTGCCTTTAATGTGCCTAAGCACACTTCCATTTTGAAACTTTCGATTAATTTTTGTATTTCTGATATTGTCAGTCAGGTAAGATAGATTGAGGTGTTTTAAGCTTAGAAAAATAGAGGGTGAGACAGCATACTGTATAATGACGAAATTCCATGGATTTTTGTGGATGTTTTATTGTAGAGGGTTGAGATTTAATTGCACTGAGGTTTCAAGCTGACAAATATTTTCTTGTCTCATATCTCAATGTGATCTGTTTCTGGCTGGGGTGATTGATTGTTTTATCATTACTGTAACTTCTCCATTAATTAAATTGAATATCTCCATCGAATACTGAAGAATTTTTAATGATCATACATGGTAAACTTTTTCCAAGTTTTCTATGGCTACCTCCTTTTTTGCTTGGCATATTTTAAATGTTGTTGTCACTGACGTTTGACCGTAAATATCACTTATTCCAATTAATGTGACTGCACAATTCAATCAAGAAAAAGATATTAATTGTTATTTTTCTAATTGTGAATTGGAGGAGTTTATGTTATGCAACTTCTTGGTGAAGGAGTATAGTGTCTGGGTCTTGCACGAGATTGATATAGCTGATATTTGGAATTTTAAGTTATTGCAATTTTTCCCCCTTCAATATGATTTGGAAATTATCCACCAGCTTCCCCACCCTTCTTGTAATGAATTTCTTAACTATTCATTAATAATCAATCTCGTTTTGGTGCTTATTTTAGGGCCATAAAAACCTTGTCCATTCTGTGTGCTGGGATTTTTCTGGCAAATATTTGGCATCTGTGAGTGATGACTTTGTAAGAGTGTGGACAGTTGGATCTGGTAACAAAGGGGAATGCATTCATGAGTTGAACGCATCCGGAAAGAAATTCAACACCTGTGTTTTCCATCCTTCCTGTCCTTTGTTGGTTATTGGCTGCCATGAGGTTAGTTATCTATTATCTTATCATTTTTATGCAGTTTTGTCCAGAAACATAAATGTTATTTATTCTGTGAACTGGTAAGCATTTTCTTCTTTTGCTGACATGAAGTTTTCTTTTTGATATGTGGAATCATGATGATTTCAGACTCTTGAGCTTTGGAACTTCGGTGAGAACAAGACAATGCCTATACGTGCACATGACAAGCTTGTATCTTCTTTGGCTGTATCAAATGCTACTGGGTTGGTGGCTTCAGCTAGTCATGACAAGCATGTCAAGTTTTGGAAGTGACTGGCGTCTTGCCTCGTAATGGTACCTCCAATATAGGTATACCTTCAATTATCAAAGGTTTTCTTTATAGGTCTTTCTGGGTCCTCACATATATGTATATATACTTATTTAGCAGTGAAAGGGATGTTTCGGTTTTTGACCCAGTCCCTGTTAACCCACATACTAGGCATACCACTCTAACAAAAAATGCTCCACAGTTCTTTTGTTTAGACTTAGTAAATGTTATATAATGAAAGTACTAAACCTCAGAAGCACAGTTTTTATAACTTTACTGAGAGATGATATTCTGTTATAGTATATAACTATATATTGCCCTTTAAGCAAATACTTTCTCCTTTTCCCGAAGAAATTGTCTAGAGTATTTTCTTCTTGTCGCGGAGTTTGAACTCTAGTTGATGGCTATTAGTGGACATGGAACCCCTTGGATAGCGAGATCTTGTGTCAATTGTCTGATGAAAGCACAAGCCAACGCCTTTCACCTGCTTTGATCATTTTGTGGACACTGTACAGTGAAATTTTAATTTTGATATTTATTTATTTATATTTAAATAAAATATCAATTAAAATTTCCCTTCTTATCTCTTTCCTTTCATTCTTCTCAATCTAAATATACACTTGGCTTTAAAATACCTTTTGTCCTAATTTTAATTGAGTCAATTTTATCATTAAACACTTACAAATAATACAGTTTTCGTCTTAGTTTTGTTCATGTGGTAACACAATGATGTTGCATTTGACTCTCTTTGTATACGAAGGTATGTAAGATAGGTAAAGAAGTGATATGCTTTAGTCATGTGATCTCAATTATTTCTCTCCAAATTTGACTAAGAAGTAGGGTGAGTTCTGAGTCTATATGGTTGAAATAACATTCATCTGAGCGAGCGAATTGCAACACGATCAATTTTCACTATCATCTGGACAAAATGAAGTTGGAAGGATTCAAGTGTATTCTAGACAGGACTTCCATAAAATTTCATTGGTGAATGAAAATTTTTTTTTAGAATACTCAATCATACAATACTGAAATAAAATATATATATTATTTATCATATTTTTATTTAAAAAGTACGATAATAGACATGTACAAGTTATATTTAATTTTTTATTTTTAATATTAAAGATTAACATTGATTCAATTAAAATTAAAAAAGTTAATTTAAAACTTTTACAATAGTACTAATGATCATCCTTGTTGGCAACTAAGGGTGTTTATGGATTAAATTAGGTGAGGTTTTAACCTAATTCAATGTCTAGTTTAGTTTTGTATCAGAGTACTTTTTTAAAATTTGGTGCTTTAGTTTGACCTAGTTTAATTCAATACTAAGTTAAGTCAGACTGGTTTTTAGGGTGTTTGTCACTTTTTTTAAAAAGAAAATTTGGTAAAAATTATAAAATGACTCTTAAAAGAATAAAATTTTTATTTCAATTGTAAAATTATATATTGTCTTTGAAAAAAATAAAATTTAATATGAATTTTTACAATTTTTTTTAAATATATAGGATTATACCAAACTAACTAATATTGCTCACTCATTACCTTACCCGGCTCAATCGATCCAAATTTTCTTTTGGCTTAGCTTTATGTGACTGAGTTAACAAGTACTACGTGCAACCCTGCAATAACTGTTTTTGTCTATAATGATGTTGTGATGTTGGAACATTAGACATGACCTTAGCAATTATCCATATTTTACATGCCAAAAAGGACTCCACCTTTCATCTTATATATAATTTACTTAATAGAAATGTTAAACACAATTCATAAATTAAGTTAATTATGAAGAGACGTATAAGCATATTAGATACATTTTATAATGAGATTTACATCTTACATATTTGAGTGTCTTTTCATGATTAGTTTCGTAAGTGAACCTCTTCACTCTGCAACTACTAGTCTATTTTTAAAATGTAAGGTAACTTTTGTTTTAAGGGAGGCTTATCTAATTTGAGCAAAATTTAAGACAAGTTTGTATAATTTATTCTAAATGTAAAATTAAGGATATATTTGAATTGATGATAACGGAGGAAAGAAAAAAATAAGTGAAATTTTAAATTCGATATTTATTTATTTAAATTTTAAAATATCAATTAAAAGTTCATTTCTGGTCTCTTTTCTTTCATTTTTCTTAGTTGGCTTAAACACATCTTTTGTTCTAATTTTAATTGAGTCAATTTTATCTTTAAACATTTAAAAATAATACAATTTTCGTCTCTTTTTTTTTATGCATGTGATAACAAAATGATGTTGCCTTTGGCTCTCTTATACGAATACAGGTAAATAAATGATATGCTGTAGGATCCCAATTTCTCTATTGTTGAAAATTTGGTGTTGTTTTGCACTAATATGATTTTGACCATTTAAATTTTATTTTTTTAAAATCTCAATTATTATTTGTTTAAGCTTATAGTTGAAAAACTGCTTTCATTTTATGTTTTTTTTTTTAAACAAGAAAAATTAAATTTTAAATTTTTGAAAAAGTTTAAAATTTTTTTAAATTTTTAAGAAAAATTTAAACTATCCAAATTTAATTTGAATGATTCACATCATAGCAGCACATCTCGAAAAACCTAACTGACTGCTTTAGTCATATGATCTGTTTCCTCAATTATTTTTCTCTCCAAATTTGACTAAGTAGGGTAATTTCTAAGTCTATATGGTTCAAATGACATTCATCTAAGCGAGTGAACTGCAACGCGATCAATTTTCATTATCATCTGCACAAAATGGAGTTGGAAGGATTCAAGGGTATTCTAGCTAGACCCAAGACTCCAATAAAATTTCATTGTTGTGTGAAAAATTTTTTTAGAACACCCAATCATACAATGCTAAAATTTTAAAAAAAGTATTTATCATATTTTTACTAAATTATAATAAATATTTACTAGTAAAATTTATTTTTTTATGATTTTTAATATTAAAAAATAACATTGATTCAACTAAAATTGAGGAAAAATTTTACTTAGTCTTTATAATTTTATTTAATTTTTAATTTGGTCCTTATGATTTAAAATTTTATAATTACACGATTATAGTTTAAATAAATCTCTGTCATTATATTTTGTCAATGAATTAATTTTACTTTATTACCTATTTTTATCTTCTTTTTTTTGTTAACTTAAATTATATATATGTACTCATAACAAAATATTGATAAAATTTTAATAATATGGATTAAATCAAAAAATTTGTAGGCCGTAAATATTCAATTATAAATTTTTAATCTATAAGAACTAAATTAAAAATTGAATGAATATATAAAGACCAATATATAACTTTTTCTAAAATTAAGAAAAGTCAACTTAAAGCTTTTACAATAGAACAGAGTTTTTTTTTCAAAAAAAAAAAAGAGCATTTAACCACCGATCCTCCTTGCTGGCAACTCTTTTGGTCTCAAGAGATGCTGTGCCCTTAGAACGTTAGACATGACCCTAGCAATGCCAAAGAGGACTCCACCTTTCACCTGATATATAATTTACTTAGTAGAAATGTCGAACACAATTCATAAGTTAACTATGTAGAGAGATATAAGCATATCAGTGAGATTTGCAGGTGACATATTCAAACATCGCTTCATGATTAGTTTGATGAGTCTATCTTGTGTAAATCAGATTGTGCAACTACTAGTCCATTCCATTCCTTATGAGTTCAAGTGCTTTGTTGAAATGCTTAGCTTTAGCATCAAGGTACTCCTTCCATGTGACTGGAGAATAGAGTGGAGGGTGATGATGGTCAGTGAGGCTCATCAATGGTGATATCTTCACATCACTTGGTGGGCCATAGAAGTAAGCAGCTGAGATACGATGTTGTTTCTTGCTCACAACTGCTCTATGCAAAGTGCTTTTGAATCTGCCATTGGAGAGTATGTGCATCAGGTCACCAACGTTCACAACAAGTGCACCGGAGATTGGGTGCACCGGCACCCACCCTATGCTTTCTCTCAGAACTTGTAGCCCGAGTGAGCTGCTTTGGTACAGAACTGTGAGCAGAGATGAGTCTGTATGTGGGGCCAGCCCCATGACCCGACTCGGGTCTGGACAGACCGGGTATGAGTTCAGTTGAAGCAGAGCTTGGGCTTTGTTATTGGGCTTCAACCACTTGATATCTTCTAGGGTTAAGCCCATTGAGCCCAGCATCAGTTCGATGATTTTCTCCGTCATTTTTTTCATCTCTCTCTGGTACTTTTCCATTACATTGCTGCACCCCAAGACAAGGAAAATTCATAACTTCATTAAAAATAACGCTAGCTAGAAAGAGTTTATGAAAATTCATGTTATCCTCAAAATTAGTATTATTTGGACGAATTAGTTTCTTTATCTTTTAAATTTATTTATCGTTTTGATTAATTTGTTTCTTTAAATGTTTTTTTGGGTGTTAAATTAGTCCTGTTATTACTAATTCATATCATATATATATATATATATATATATCTTAAATCGTTAGTTCTGTCTAGATAGCACTGACTTGCATCTTTATGTTTGTTAAATTGAAAGACAAAGTTAACAATTTAGGATATCTATGATATGCATTAGAAGTTAAAATTTATTTGACATGAAGCAAACTAAAAAAGTCAAAATGAAAGAATGAGTAAATTTAAAGGATTAAAATATTAATTTAACCTTATTATTTTGATTTCTTTTTAAATTTTATGACTGGGTGGTGTTTACAACTTTACATGTACACCTCAGCCAATCCACTTCGCTAGTTATGAGACAAATCATCCAGATGGAGACTTTGGGATTCATAACAAAATTTCTTACAAACTCACCCCAAAATATTTATATAATTATAATTCACTTAATTTTATTATAGAAAAATTACATTTTATCTCCTTTAAACTAAGACACTTTAAAATCTTACAAAACACTTTTAATACTAAAATAAAAATATTAAATCCTAATAAATTTTTTGCAATTTTAACATTGAGTTAAGACAAGTATCATCATTATAGTTAAAATCTCATAAACTCTTGCTATTAATGTTAATTAAAATTTAATATTTTCATTTTAGCTCAAGAATTTAGAAAATTATTATATTATGTTTTAAATTTTATGCTTTAATTCATCTCTTTTATTTTTATGTAACTAAAGGTGAACAGGACCAAGGCTCTATGTTAGGGGCAGTGGTGGGAAAATAATATTTAAAGGAAAGAAAAGCAATTTGGAATTAGGAGTTGTGGGATTGAATAGATAACATTAATTTGACGAGTAATTGAAATGATGATACAGATTGGGTGATCGATGATATTAAGGTTAAAGGTTTGCAATTTACACAGCAAAACGACAACGTACTAGATTATGTATGCTACGCCACATCACCTCCGCCATTGCCGTACTATTAGAAACTTTAATTACTTAGTAGAATTAGATCTTCAACATGTCATAATATAATGTCTTTTGCTATTAAAAAATATTGTTAATAATTAATAAAACTATTTTGTTATTAAAAATAACATTAAAAAATTTTAAAAAAAACTTTTTTTGATTGTTAATTATTTTTCGTTCAAAACAATAAACCTAATTTACTTTAAAATTTAATCAAATTTATCAAAAAATATATATTTAATGTACATACTATTTTTGAAATCAAACATTATTAATTATTGTCTTTCAATTAGTTAGATTTTTTAAAGTTGATTTATAAATATTTTCTTATTTATTTTAACAATTATTTATCATTATCAAATAATTTTAAATTTTATTAAATTGAAAAATTAGTTATTTTATAAATTTAAGAGTATTTTGATAAAAATGAGTTTAAATATAAATATGTTTAATTTTAGAATTATGTAACTTTTATAATAAAAAATAGTATAATTAAGTGATGAGAGAGCAATTTATCACAAACCATCGGTACAAGCGGGGTTATTTTACAAAAAAAAAATAATTAAAACGAAGATAAAAGCATGAGTAAGGACAAAAGAGAGGTATGACCTAGGGGCCTATACATGGGATACTCTGATCTGAAGCCTAAACAAAGACAGAGGAAGGGGGAGGAGCTACGTGAAAGACAATGCATGGTTGTGCATGACCATGTTCTATATATATGAAAACACGAGTATATGCTTTGCTCAACCACGCGTAATCTCCTTCTCCCACTCACACTACGCCACCTCACTCAGCTATAAACCAAACACTCATCCACCCTCCATCCTTAAGCATAGATAGTAACGAAGCAATACACCCAAAGGTATCTTTTTTATCAATGAGTTTGATTTTTATCAGCCTTTAAAATTACTCCAACGGTAGACTTAATCTGGGGAGAGGCCAAAAGTAATTAATACCGAAAAACTAACATACAACCATTTAGATATATACAAATATATATATATATATATATGTGTGTGTGTGTGTATGTATATATAAGCCATAGCTATACTACAAATGAAACGACGAGCATTGCACACCACACCCTCAATACGTGGCAGCAATTCTTCACAAAACACCCTATAAAGTATAAACTATACACTGATGCCAATAACACTCTGATCACTATAGTCTATAACAACAAAACAACATCAATATGGTGATTTCAAACCCTCCTTGGTTTGGTTGCAACTTTTGTTTTTAAGATAAATTTAAAATTTCACCTAAACCCTATATATTTTGCTTTGTCAGGTCTATATTATATTGTATCTGTGTCACTGTCTATGTTTCTGAAGTAAAACTCCTAGAATCCAATATTTCTAGCTATCAAATATGAACCCAACTGAGAAACAACGACCTCATAACATAATGTTACGTACCAGAAATTTTCTAGTTGTCCCGGTTGATGAGGCCAAAGCTGGGTGGCATGCTCCGCCGGAGACCCCACCATCGAGAACCCTTCCGACCACATGAGCTTCGGGAAGAACACCGAAATGCGAGGCAACCCGTAGCCAGAGGCGCCATCCGGGAGGCGGAGGGCGCAGAGTTTCCGGTGAGTGGGTAAGGAGAATAAGTTCCGAGTTTGGAGGTCAAGGTCTCTAAGGAGGGTGATGGGAACGCCGTGGTTGGTGACTTGAAAGACACCCCACTTCTCAGAAGCACGTCTTATGAGAGATTTAGCGTTGGGGTCAGAAAGGTTGATGAGGGGAGGGGATCCGAATGGAAACGGCTCGACAACCGGGTGGTCCGTGGATAGGGTCCATTCGTGGGAGTCGGGTATGGAGAGAACGGTTTTGAAGTCCAAGGGGATTAAGTGGTGGTTGAGGTGGATGGGATTTTTCTTGAAGGATTGAGAGATTGAGTTCATTCTTCTACCATCAATGCTAGTAGTTCTGAATATGTATTTTTATATCACATAAAAAGTGGTCTTATAGGAAATATAAGAGAGAGAGAGAGAGAGAGAGAGAGAGAGAAAGAAGGTTATTTCCTTTGAGTTTTGACCAGGTCTTGTCTTATGTTGGATGCGACAGAGAGGAGCCTGCTATTGTCTATTTTGGAACCGTGTTTCAGAACCTCTCTTGGCTCTTTGTGTCTCAATTTTGTCGTTTCTGTGTCTATCTGGCTTTGGATGCTCCATTCAAGACCCTTCACAGCTATCACCATTAATTAGTAAATACATAATTAGTCCAAGAACCGAACAAAAAAGTCAATAACTATTGCTATTATTAGTACTCGTTTGAAGTAATTAAATGATATATCATATCTTCCTTGAACATTTATTTTCTATGTTTATTAAGCCTTTTTTTTCTTTTGTCAATTTGGTAAGTAAACAGAAAATAAATTAATCTTTCCTTTGACATTCAATCTTACCCATGTAAGTCAAATGCTTGACTGTTGACAAAGAAAAATTGCATCCTACGTTTGAATTCGAATACAGATGTCTCCATCTTTAAGTTTGACAAGAAATAATTTGAATGATATAAGAAACCTATTAATTCTTTAAAGTTGTAACATGTCGATGATCAATTGAGACTAACAAGGCAGGTTTATTTTCTAATTTATCTGTCTCCTTCCTCTCGTATATTCGTTACCTTTCCCCAACCCACAAAAGAGGAAAGTTATATTTATAGATTAAAGAGAATGATAAGAAAGCCTTTTATTCGAATTTAAATTAAGGAGAATGTTTAAATTAACTTTTTTTTCTTTTCTCTTTTTTATTTTTCAATTTAAATTTATCATAAAATTTTTTATCGTGAGATTTTGTAATGTGATTTCTGGGATTTTATTGTCTACTCTATCAATTTTTATGAATTTTTTTCAAAATAATCAGTCGGGATGAAAATCTGATAAGAGATATACATATTTTTGTAATAAAATAAGGTACTCCAACATTGTAGGTTAAATGCATACCATCCAAGTTCAAGGATTTTAAGATCTTACTCGAAGCAAGTACTTTTGTTGGGGTTTTCTCTTTCTTGGGGATATGATTGCTTAGAAAATCAAATATGAAAACTTCTGCTGCTCGAATTGATCAAAATGAAATCACACCTAATGACTTTTTAAGGCTATTTGTAATTTGGTACAGAAGGAGGAAAAAGAGATGACAAACGAAATCCTGATCAGTAATCTGTTCCATGCATAAGCGTTGCAGCATGACTACGGTCACTTTGGCCATTTCCATGGATCTAACTATATATTTCATATATATATTTTCAAATGCCACCACAACTAACATTAGATCTCATATTAAAAAGATTTTTAAGGGCAGTGCACACAATGTGATTTCCACTCAGACTTGCCAGCTGACCTCCAAGTTGAGTGACACATGTAGACTTTGCCACACAGCCCCATTATCAAAACATTTTCCGAGAGTGCATGGATGTCAATATTCAATATGGTTATGATATGACACGATAATAGAAGCGTTTACACTTGTAATAAGCAAAGGCATAATAAAAATTTCCACTTGATTCCACACATTTGCGACAATTAATAATGTCTCTTTAAAATAAATTTGATTTGAATTGTATAGAACAAAACAATTTTTGAAAAAGTATTCTTATTAGTTTACAAACCCTAAATAAAAGCACACTTCTTTGCTATAGCTAGTCACGTTTACTATACAAATGTCAAACTTAATTGATTGGAAAACTGCGATACAACTTAATACCATAACTCTTACGGCATGCAAGTCCACCCTGTTATCTCCTTTGGAAATTGAAGGATTTAATTGCAAAGGCAAATATTATTGCAAAAAATATGCAGAAACCAGGTACCATTATAGCAGCAACGCACAAGAAATCATGCTTATAACCAAACACATCTACGAGCACCTGCCTTATGGGTTTCAAGTTGATTCCATCAGATAGCTTCACAAGTTTATAATCATCACCATACTGAGAAGTTACGAGGCCATAGAGAGTCCAAGCTACAGGGTTTGCCCAGTAATACCATCTCCACCATATTGGAATTCTCTGAGAAAAGGACCAGAACAAATTAATAAATGGTAGAAGAAAAGACAAGTAAGAATTTCATGTGTTTACTAAAACATGGCAATCAAATTGCTAGGTTAAGAACAGGGAATCAGTTATTTAAGGTCTGCCATGGATTTAGCTAGCAGTAGCATGTCTTGTTACTTCACGCTTTCTTAAGCAAAGGATATAATTTATTGCATGTGAGATTAGGAGACCTTTTGCTTTTCAAAGTAACAATTTCCAAGTATCTTATTAAACTATTAGGTGATAAGGATTTGCAGGAACTGAACTATGTTATAGGAATTAGGGGCAGCCACTTCCAAAAAATCAGACCTTGTATGGTGAAGTAGTCTCTTGTATGATTTAGACACTAAAAATATTTTATCATTATATATAAGATTCAATTTTTTGCCTCTCAAAAAATGGTGTAGCACATTTCATCTCCCTATGCTTTTTTTTTTTTTCATTTCCGTCCCTGCGAATTTGAATAGCTTACAAGAGTTTGGAGGCCTAAGATTCAAATCTACAAACTGCCATTTGTAACAATATAAGTAAGAGATATCATAACTGGGAGGCAAACTAATCAAAACTCGAACATGTTGATCAAATAAATTCCCAATGAATCATTGAGATAATTAAGGGCTGTAACTTTTTCTTTTCTTTTTTTTTCCTTTATACGATGGCACATAAGATTAACTATAACTCGCGTAAACCATTGAAACTCTTCAACGCTACTATACAGTGACTTTATAACCTTTTAAATAGCCTGTACGGGTTCCAATATATTTAGCAAAAACCATTATGAAAAATGTGGTTTCGAAGAACAAATCAGTTATTTTAATTTACGCATTTTATGGTCCAACTTTAAATGTAAGCATTAATTTCTTAACAGTTATCCCGGAATCAACAAAAAAATCGACACTAAACAAGTAAGAAAGCAATGAGTTGCCATACCTTGTGAGGGATCATGAAACCGCTGAAAAGGTTCCACAACATATAAAATGGAGCAGCAATAATGGCAGCAACATTGTGATTTGGTGTGACAGCCGTGGTCATCATACCATAGAAGGTAAAATATAGCATGGTAAAATACGTGAAGAATATGTACCAAATGAACTTAACAGCAGTCCATTCAAAGGAAGCCATGGAATAGAATATTGAGCAGTATATGACAGCCTGGGCAAACACGTAAGGAAACTCAATAGCACCCTGCATAATGAAACATAACACATTAAGCAACTTTCGGAAACGGCAGTTTTTACGAATTAAAGCGTAGAAAGATATGTACTGCTAAAAATAAACCTGAGCAAATGCAAATGGTAAAGCTGAATACATCCCTGCAGCTCTTTCTCGATATGAAACAAATCTTTCAACAGAAAGAACAGGTTGAACAGCCGTGCCATTTGTGATGCCAATAAAGAGGGTTGCTGCATACAAAGATCCCATGGCATTAAATATATCTTGCTGTGTCTCCCTGTAAAAATACAAAATAAAGTAGTCAGTTGATACAGGAAATCAGCTTTTCAGAAAATAGTAAGATGAGATAATCACAGGATGTGCAACTACATTAGAGTCAGTGGTAGATATTGAGGTTGAAATAGCATTGAAACTTGAACCTGTTCCATTAATCAACTATAGATTACAATAATATTACCATATGGCAACCCAACTTAAACAATCATTCAAGAAGACACCACATATCATTGTCACAGCCTTCGTCCCAATTCTTTTTTGTTCTTCCTTCTGTAAGTTCAATTATTAATCGATCACTCACTTGAAAATCTTAAATGTATTAACGTGGAAAATTGGTCTCATGGCATCTTGACCTAGCTTTTTCAACATAAAAAATGATGTCTCTTTCAATTGCTTCTGTCTTGAAGGGCTTTATATGTTTATTTTTTCGTGCACTGAGCAACAAACATAGAAACACACATCTATGGTGTAAATCATAGCTACCTGCCACTAGCAGGACCAGATTGTAAAGACATATCTTAATAGTGAACAATGGACACTATGGTTTACCAACATTTTTGAGCCAGAATGCTCTTGAAGATAGAAAATCTACGGAAGAATATAAAACGCAAACAAAAGGACCTCTTGGCACCAAATCTCCAGCATATAGTTCCAAGCATCAATGAAATGATGACAGTGTAGAAGAAGCGAACAGCAGTGTATTGCGGGTTACGCCAATAAGATCGATTTTGCTTCCAGAGACAAGTAAGGAACTGCTCAAAATATGACCGACAGTACTTGCTAGGAAAATTCAATTCTTTTGAATTACTACTTGGCTTGCTCAAGCTTTCAACCAACTCTTTGTTTCGTCTGAAAAATATAAATAAATAAAGACTGTATATCAGGACACAGAAAGCAGCTGTCGCATATATAACTGCAAATTTATGTAGAGAAGTTGAAACAAAAATTGCATATACAGAAATAAACTTGATCTTCGGTAGATTTCGGCAAAGTCCACTCCAAGCCGGTTTTCTTCCAGTGAAGAAGTAACCTCCAGCATCCATGTAGCAGGGTTATATCCAGTTCTGATCTTTGGAACTCCTTCAATCGCCTACAGAAGAATTATTCATACAAGAAAAAAATGAGGATTTTTCCATCACCACTCAACAATATATGAATTATTCCATAAGAACTAAGTGTGCATTAGCAGACCTCAAAATAACTTATTAGCTCACAAGACTTGGGGCCAAGAGGACCAGCATATATTAGCTCGCCCCCACGCTTCATACAGAGAAGCTGCAAAATATTTGGGAAATGATTGAACTAGTGAGGAGATAGAAATGCTAGAGAAATTCAAGATTGGCAATATATGCTCTCTCAAAACATTGATCAGATTGGATAATTTATAGAATAACAGGTCCTAGATAAAGATAATACAGCTACAGGGATAGTTTTCACAGAAAAACATGATAGAAAGATATTATTATAAAAACTGTAACAGCATCCACAATAAAGTTAACCCCTCCCATTAAGAGGGACACAGAGAGGCCGTGTTGCCCATTGATGAGTCCAGCCTCAAATACTCTTTATTGGATGAAACAAATATGAAAAAGCTCTTTTTTAAGGACAATACCTCATCAAAGGATTCAAATATGTCTATGCTAGGCTGATGAATTGTGCACACAATAGTTCTCCCAGTATTTACTATATTCCTCACAGTTCGCATCACGATGGCTGCAGCCCGAGCATCCAACCCTGATGTGGGCTCATCCATGAAGACTATAGAAGGGTTGGCAACCAGTTCAATTGCAATGGTTAACCTTTTTCGTTGTTCTGTTGACAATCCATCAATTCCAGGTAAACCCACAAGTGCTCCACTCAAGGAAGTGAGCTCCACAAGCTCCATTACCTCCTCAACAAAAGCCTGACCATCAAAATTCCCGAAAATCATTATGTGCCGACGTTATTGGAAAAAGTTATACTATTTTTCATTTTTTACCTTTTGTATCCCCAAGCCAACGTCTGAAGGTAATCGAAGCCAGGCAGAGAATAATAGTGATTCCAAGACAGTCAAGCACGGAGAATGAACATCAGTCTGCTCACAGTAGCCAGAAATTCTTGCAAAAGTGTCTTGTCTTTTTGGATAACCAGATATATATATGCTCCCTTCTATGGTTCCACCAGTTTTTCTTCCAGCTAATACATCCATGAGAGTGGTTTTTCCAGCACCACTAACTCCAACCAATGCTGTCAGCACACCAGGCCTAAAAGCTCCCGTAACATTAACTAACAGCTGCAGCCTGTCTTCTAATATCCCTTCTTGTTTCAATTCCTGAAGCAATATTTGAATGAAACAGGAATTAGTCTGAAGAACAGAAAAACAAATATCGAAAAATGAAGTCATTTTTACGCACCACAGGGACATCCACATAGTAATTGACATTGCTGAAAGCCATTGAAAGGGGTTGAAATGGGAGAACCATTCCTCTTTGCTTAAAATGTTTTCCTAAAAAAAAGGAAAATTGGATAACATGTCACTTCCCTATTATATATAGAAGCAGAAAAATACAAAAGGAAAAAAATGCAATGTATAATTTACAAACCACTTGATCCTGAATGCTGCAAGTACTCTCTCAGCTCAATAACAACACTTTCACCTTTTCTTCTCTTTTCTCTCTCTTCCAGCTCCCTCTTTGAGACGACAGCTTGTCGCCTTCCCAAAGCTGAAGCAATTATTAAAGAGATTATTTAAAATTAATATTTCGGGTCCATGCAGCACCAGAAGGAAAAGTAATATTAGATTATGAGAGGACTTGTACATAGAGGAACATGTCTTACGATTAAGGCAAGCTAGGAATACTGTAAATAGTGTGTTGAACAAAATTGTATATCCAACCATTGCACCAACACCAATCCAAAACCAATAGCTCTCTGGATACAAACTCCGCGCTCTTAATACTGCTTTACCCAATGGAAGGATGGTATGATTTCCAGCTCTCTACAAAACGAGAAAACACAGTACGTGTTTCAAAGCAGTAAAAAACTGCTAGACAGAATTATATTAAAACCTCGTAACAAAGCCATATGCATTTCTCAACTAGCCAGAATGATAGTTTCAAGATACTGTAAGGAAAATGTAACAGCTGATAATAATTATTAAGGAATAAGGATTATACCTTATGCCAGGAATGCCCAAGGAACTCATTTACAGAAGCTGAATTTTGTGTATACATTAAAGGAGAAATCCAAAAGCCCCATATCCACCAACGAGGTATACGATCTGCCCAAAAGGAGGAGATTTTAAGTTGGAAAAATTAATTAGTCAAACTAATTTAAAAACATGTAAAGATTGCAACTCCTATTTGACCTCTTGAAATTATATATCCTCCAAGAACCATCACAATCAACATGGCAAAGGATCCAAAGGTATTGGCAACGATCATATTCCGGCCCAAGGATCCTATCAAACGGAAGAGACCAATTGACATCTGGTGTAGAAGGAAATATAGCAAAAACTGCTTAAAAAATCTGCAGATCCAGAAACACATATTATAGTTATTAGCCCCAAAAGAAAAAAAAGCATAAGTACATATAACAGTCACTCATTATAAATTGTCATAATATACAACAACGTGGAGTGAACACAAGATTTACCTAGAAATTGCAGGATCATATCCAATCGTATAGTACGAGACTGCCACCCAGCATCCGGCCTCCATGAGGGAAGTTGGGATACTGAGGACCCAAGAAGGGAGTGTAAAAACCCAACTAGGATAGAAGTGCAAGTCTCTGTGCTTGTAAATTACTGGAAGCTTTGCAACCAACATTGACACCTCCGTGAAACCATTGAAGAGAATAATTACCATAGAGAAGTACAGTGACCCAAGATATAAACCTCCATCGTCTATTGTATTTTTATGCATTGTTGTCCGGAAGAAAACACTCATTGTGATCAAAGCAACCAAGAGAAGCTGAAAATAGTACATAGAACTCAAGATCAACCAAAAAAACCTTGCATCCATCATGTAATTGATTAAAAACCGAAACAAAAGATAGTTTTATAATCACAAAGTGTAAGTAAATAAGTAATCAATTAATAAACTGGCCAACGACGGTCAAGAAATTGAAGTCGATAACCAGAATTGAGAACTCCTTTAATATTTTCAAAATATACAGTATGAAACTAGGTAAAATTAAATAGAAACAGACGCCGATGGACAGTCAAAATATGAAATAAAGAGAGGCATGCAATGACATTAAAAGACGACATAAGGAAAAAAATAATGAAAAATTAAAATTAAGTTTCCTCATAAAAAATAGTATACTTATATATATATATATATATATATATATATATCTCTCTCTCTCTCTCTCTAGTTTAATTGTTCGTTTTTTGCGTGACCATACCACTAGAGTTACCTTATAACAAAACCTATATAAATCGGCAACTTTTTTGGCTTTGACGGTAGATTGCACACTGGTAAGATTACCTGAACAAATTTAAAAACATAAATAAATGAATTCCGCTTCATCAGTAGCTTCTGCCATTGGAAGCTGGTCTTGAGAAGTTCAAGCTTTCTCGCTCCATAACTAGAGGTTGCCAAGGCTGCTGGATGATTAAAGCGTTTATTGAAAGGAATTTTTAGTTCCTCAGACAAATTCTTTCCGTCGCGATATAAGGCAAAAGCTTCCGCAAACTGCCCAACAGGAATGTACCGGTAAGGACGGTCGAGAACGGACCAGTACTGCTGTTGGTCCTTCTTTGATGTAACCTGTTTACCAGAACTTGAGCAATGACTAAAAGCATACCGATTACAGAGTAGGAAGCTATGTTCTACTATCTTTACTACTCACTTCTTGCAAGAAGTCTGCCACATTCTTTCGCTCGGGACAACTAAATCCCATCAATTTGAAAAATTCTAGAGCACCTTCACGGGCTCCCTGATACACTATTTGACCCTCGCACAGAAGAATGACATCATCAAACAACTCATATGTCTCGGGAGGTGGTTGTAGAAGAGATATGATAGTGGTTGCATCAAGTGCACGGGTCGAATGCTTAAGATATCTGATAATTTGATAAGTAGTTGAACTATCAAGACCAGTTGATATTTCATCCATGAACAGCACTCTTGCTGGACCAACCAGTAATTCACCTGGTAATCATACATCAGGTGGTAAGCCTCTGTATGCGTTTAACTTGGTGATACAGGACTCAAAGCTACACGCACACATACCTGTTGTAAGGCGCTTCTTTTGGCCCCCTGAAATGCCCTTGAGCATTTCATCTCCTACCAATGTGTCAGCACATATGTCCATACCTAATATCTTTGTCAGAAATATTTTAGTACATCAGAAGAATTATAGAACTAAATAAGAAAATAGCCAAACAAACCAGACATAATACACATCTCCCTTTTTAACACATACTAAGAAATGTTTTTCATCATTCAAATCGCTGGCCAGAGTCAAAAGAACGGCATTAATAGAGACATTAATAAAGCAAAATATCCTTTGCAAGTAAATAAAAATATTACTCCCACAATATGAGGAAAGAGATTTATGTTCATAATCACTAAGGCAGTTCTTTGTGCGTTCGGGAGTAACAGGCTAACAGCATTTAGAGAGTACCTTCATGACATACTCCACCACAAGATTTGTTTCCTGTCCAACGAGAGCTAAAGACTGCAGAACGAAATTATATTTAATTTATTAGTGTCCATTAATTAAAGAAACTTATAGAGAGAAAAGTAACATTATAAGAATTGCCTTCATGAATATATCAAGATCTTCATCTGGTTTTATCCCAGCATTTTTTTCTCTTCTGGCGAGTTCCAGCAACATATCTGTTAAGATTAGAGAATTTAGAATTCAGCATGTAAATGTGCAAATTAACATGGCCTCTTAAAAGCATACCATGTTTAAATCCAACGCCTTGACAGCGGCCTGCAAACTCAAGAGTTTCCCTTACTGTCATCTCTGCCACGTGTGAGTCTTGTTGGCTGACATAAGCAGCTGTTCTCTGAGGAACAAACTCATTGAGACCATGTCCATTGTACATGATGCTCCCTGACATCTTCAGAGGGCATACCAAAAAAAAAAGAGAAGAAGAAGAAAAAAATAAGCTACAAGTCCAAAGTGGAGTATTATAGGTTAGTCTAGTCATTTAGTCAATTAGACAATTTAGAATGTTTGTCTTGTGAAAAAATTAAAGAATGTATCCATCCAAAACCTCATTATACACGAAAGTGAATCTGTTAGGGATAACAAGCAAGCGCAGTGCAGAAAAGCCTCCGTACATAGTAGCTCCGGTTATTAGGTCAGGTATTAATTCCAAAGAACCGTTTGCTTAACTTATGATGAGTATGCACAGGATTAGGCTTAAATAGCAAGTCCAATTCTACCTCACTTAAGGTAATTAAAAATCTGAGTACCTGCAAACCAGGTCCCAGCCTGCCAGCAAGAGCTAATAGTAGTGTCGTTTTTCCAGAGCTTGGCGGACCCAACAGTAGTGTCAATCTTTAAGAAGAACAAGACCAATGTGATCGAGTTAAACAAATTTCAATTTAAGGTTTTTGTCTAATTTCAATGTAAGTAAGTATTTAACACATGATGCACAAACATGCTACGTAACACGACTGAAGAAATACATCAATTTTAAATATATAATAAATTTAAAATTTTTTTTTTTAATTTTGATATAGAAAGTTAGAAACCTAACATTCAAAAATTGCTTGAAGGAAATGTTTTACTTATTTTTACGCAAAGAAATTTTGATTCACAAAATTTATGTTTTATCTACAATAATTAGTTGTGTGAAGGAACCAAAGTAACATGTATAAATAGCTTTTGTCATTTTAATGACATAGTTTATTAGGACAAACAAGGATGCCGTAAAACCATGATATTTATTCACCCAGACTTTCTAAAGGATTGAAAATCTTTCACGACATACCTTGAAGGTCTAATAATCCCACTGATGTCGGCTAGAATTGTCAATTTGCTTCTCTTTCTTCTGTATATTCGCAACTGTCTTAAAAGAGCCTAAACGACAAAAAGAAAGCACATTAGAAAACTTCGATGTCATATGACCAAACAAAAACCGCTGATTGGACAGATGCCCAATCAAAACGATCCGAAATCAAATAAAGAAAAAAGAAAACACCTCGGCCATATTGCAGATAAAATTAGGAATCGTAGGCAGGGCTCTGCTTCCAACGTGGACAAAAGTTTCAACCGTCAAGTGTTGAAATCGAACTTGAATCTTCGGAAACCTTAACTTTACTCTGAGAGAAACCATTCATGGAGTAAAAAAATTAATGAAAATTAGTATTCTCACCGTTAAGCTAAAGCGAAAGTATAAAATAAAGAAGCATAAGAATCAGCGTATTGGAAGACAAATATTCATACCGTAGACGTATTTTGAGCTTTAGACACTCAAAATGAGATCATAATTGAAAAAAGAAAAAACAGATAATTAGCACTAAATGGTAGTTAGTATATACATGAGGCAGCGCACAAGCTATGATATACTGTTGGATTACTCAGACACTGAGAGATTATAACTGACTTGGCATCAGTTTCTTCTAATCCTACATTTTCTCGGCAACTAACCAGGTAAAATCAAAAGACAAAATTACTTGTCAAATCGGCTTCTCATCTGATCGAAGAACTTCTCGGGGTCACCGTCAACGGAATCAGTCAATCTTTCCAAAACGAGCATCCTCTCCTGCGTTTCGAGCTCGCTCACATCGATCTCCTTCTTGTCACCGGTAAGGTTCTTGAAAATGCCTCTGCGTGCTCGCGCGTACGTCGGCAGCCTCTCCAGCGCGGCCCACCGGAGCGCCTCCTCGTCTTCCACGTCCTCTCTAAACGACGCCGATCGGGCGAAGGCGTTCTTGGTGGAGTTCCACATGGCGCGCACTGTAGATCTACGGCGCCTCTCTCTCCCAAACACGACCAAAGAAGATGAGGAGGAGGGAGAAAGAGAATGCACTAATGTGGTAAGAATGGGTGTACGTGTCTGTAGTACCACTACTCCTAAATTGCAAGAGTGGATTGGTTGTTGAGCTGAGCATTAATGGCCGCCCTCAACCTTTCTTCTTTCTTCACTGGCTTAGTTGGTTGCCTACGTTAAAGTGGGATACTGGTGGTGTAACGGAGCGAGGACCTCATTCAATAGCCGCGGGAAAGACAATTTTCGCGGATGTTGTAATGCTATCACACGCGCTCGCGTATTATAGTCTCCTCTACTCGCTTCAATTAAGGATGCCTTTTTTTATGCGAAACACTTGCAAAGTTAAGCAAGTTTAATTTTTTATTGTAAAACTTTTTTAGAATTTGAAGAAAAATGAGAGAAGATAAGGAATGAAAAAAAAAGTAGGTCTATAAATTTATGTAAATTAAAAAATATTTTTAGAATTAATATAAAACATTTAATATATTTTTGAATTTAGAGTAAAAGTTTGACCAATGTTACTTTAGTTTAAATTTGAGTTCAATCTCCCTTTAATTTTTTTAAATAAAATACTGGCATCGATAAATTATTTCAAGATTATTGATTTAAGGCGATTGTGACATGATATATTATTCCACGCTCATGTCTGTCAATTTTAAGACCCATATGTCATGAAGCTTATTGAAAAATAAACAAAGATCCACTTAAGTGAGTGCCAAAGCTTAAATAAATAAATTTAATATATTAAAATTCAACTCAACTCTGCGTACTAAGGAGAGCGTGTGTTTGTGCATGAGGAATGCGAGTGCGCGTGGAGAATCTGGGGATTACGTTCCAGCATTTGAAATAAAACGGTTGGGAGGATATAAATTTTAGATAAATACTCTCCCTCTTTTTGTACGTATGTAAAGTGTATAATTTTTTCTATGAAAAAAAAATATAAACTTAATTTATTATAAATATAAAAAAATTATTTATACATATTTAATACTTATTATATTATAAAATAATATAATTTTAGTCACTTATTTTTTATTAAAGAAAAAATTAGTGTAACTTTTTTATTGTTAAAAATAATGTAATCTTTTAAAATAAAAAACTATAACTTTATGAAGGTTATGATTTATAAAGGGTAGAGAAAATTGCTAATCCATCCCGCTCATTCTATGTTTGGGTGTAACAAGAATATTATTTAGTTAAAGAAATATAAATAAAAAGAAAATAGTGAATAACAAAGAGAAAAAATAAATCTTACACATACTTTTACTTCTTTATATTACTTTTTTTTTTATTTTTTATCTAACAAAACAACTTTTCCAGTAAAAGAAATCCAAATTAAACTGCAAATATATCCCGCTTGGGAAAGATCCCAAATTTGAGGCAAAGTAGTTTTGACGTGGCACCTAATAACGGTAACAACCTTCACGTTTTATTAGCTTTCTCTATGTCCAGTTTTCAAGTTTTATTTTTTAATTGAATTATTAAATATATTAATTCCTTTTATAAACTTGAAATATAAAGACCGAATACTATCCTTCATAACAGTCGAGAGGGTAAAAATTAATTAAAAAGTTACAAATGTGATCTTTTTCTTTTTTTTCCAATACAAATGTGATATTCTTACGCTAAATATTTCGCACAAATTATTTAGAGATTTTTAATTTTCATATTGTCCATGTAGAAGAATTTAACAGAAATACCTCTATTTTTGCACTAGAACAATAAAATGTATAAAAGAGTGTTTAAGTCCTTTTTATTTTAAATTTATTATGCATAAAAAATAACTTAAATAGTTTTATATTAAATAAAAAAATACTCTTCCACTAAGAAATCAAATAAGCAATCGCAAAGACAGTAATGTAAGGGTAATTTTACAAAAAATATTAAATATCTATTAGGGTATTTTTTTTTCTTTTTATGTTTTCATATTTACGAACTACCTGGCTCCCTAATTTAATTTATTTTGAATTTGATTAGTTTATTTGTTGAAAAAAATTAGTTATCAAGTTAAATCTTGATTAAAATGTTGAAATCTTTTCGCTTTTACTAAGAAGTTCTTAAGCAAACTTTTTGATTTAGGGTAGGGTAACACACGGATGTATGTCAGATCATGTAAAACTCTTTGAATTGACCATAATTCAGGTCTTGCTTTTACAATTATTGATATGCTAATAAATTCATTTTTTAAATTAGAAATTTAAAAAGTAAATAGATTATTTGACAAGAATCAAATCAAAAAAAAAACTTTATATTACTGCAGTTGATTTCTCTCAATTGAGCTATACCTATGCCAATAATGAGGTAAAAAGAGAAGTCGAAAAAATCGTTTAAATAGTCTTGCTTATTATATATTTTGTAAAATGAGAAAATAAATTTATTCCTGTTTCATAAGCATACAAATTAAAAACAATTATTATGATTAATTTATATAAAATTTATTATACTCTTATTATTACTATTGTTTCTTCTATTCAAACATTATTTTTAAGTAAAGATACAAGGTTTTTTTTAATCTTTTTTTATTTTTCTACTATTTTTATTCAACTAAATATATAAATAGAATGGCATTCTTATTTTTTTATATCATATCCTTTTTATTTTTATAGCTACCAATTCTATATCACATTATAAGTCGTGTCAATCCTATTTGCAGTGGCAAAATAAGACATTAGCCACAACCAACAAAGACACAAGCCGAAATAATAATTAGAAAAAATTGCTACATTATATTTAGAGCAAATTTATGGATTAGTTCAAATTTTGTAAACTCACTTAATCTTAGACTTCAAATTATTTTAGAGCATAAGAATTAATATTTAAAAATATCTAACTCATCATAAATTAATCTTTCTTCAAATGTCTTACAACTACCATCTAAAATTTGTTGGTATTAATTGATTTAAGCAACAGTCAATGTCTAAACTACTCATTAATGTCTAAATAACCGAAAGTTGTTGTCTCACAAAAGGTGTATGGGACTCCCTAATTTTTTTTATATCTAAATAAATTAAGAACATATTCATTATTCTCCTGCTTTAATTTAAAATTATGAGATATCCCAAAAGAATATATATGATTATGAATAGCAACCTTGGGATATTTGACAGAAAAATATATTTCTAATGAATTAAACATTGACCCTAACCAACCTCCGTATATGCGGTCTAATTAAATTGCCTGATGATCATTTAATTCAACGAAGACGTCGGTCATTATCGTAGAAATTTTTAGTTGATTCTGAATTCTTTTTTTTTATTATTATTGTTATTGTTATAATATCTTAATAATTACATCCATCCTAAGGAAAAAGAAATTAATAGAGAAAGAATTAGTTGGGAAAAATGATTGGGGTAAATGGTCCTTGCTTTTAATCCCACTCGATTTGTTGTCATAGAGTACTACTTCAAAATACTGAAAATAGTACATAATTAATATTAATTTGTGAAAAAATGAAAATTGAGAACGCAATACTGCAAGAATTAATGAAGATTCTTTTAGAGAGAAGAGAGATAAAAGACAGAAGGAGAAGGATACATAGGATCATGAAATGATGCAGAACTCCTCATAGAATCCCCCTTTGGCTGAATGAAGCAATATGTAGAGGATATGAGAGAAAGCTTGTAGTCGTGAAACGTGAAGAGGGATGAGTGTTTCTATTTGTGTTTGTGATTCATAGCATTAAATTTGGAGTGTAACTTTCACGGGAAGGTGAGTCGGTGTTTGTCATCTATGTTGAAACTAGCACCTCTGTCATTTTCGCTTGCGCAAGCCTCCATGCCCACCATTACTTCGTGGAGGACTAGTGGTATCCTCATAGAATTTGGCTTGTTTATCATGAGTTGATTTTATGATGTAATAATTTAGACTCTAATTAATTAATTAGTAATTAATCTGATTAATTAATTAATATTAATTAGCCGAAAACTGATTTTAACGAAGGAAAAGAATGACAACTTCTCTTCAAAACAGAAGTGAGCCACGAGAGGAAAAAGTATACAAAACAATGTTTTTTCTAATGAATTCTGTCCTTATTTACATCTACCTTGCCCATAGTGAATTCACATTGAAATAGTAATTGTGGTTTTTTTAGTGATTACAGTTCAAACCATGAGACAAAAGTTTTAAAAATTTATTCCATTAGTAATTATCCACAAAACCCTTAATATCCCATATGCCTAATATATATACATATATATATATTTGGCTAACTATGTTGGCTTTCTTAACCAAAATAAATACTTTTTTAAAATATAAATAGTTTCTTTTCCTCCAAAAAATTAGTCAAACAAGCCCAATATTGCCACGTTTGTATTGTATTTAGATTCTTTATTGTTCAAACAAAGTAGTAATCTTCACCTTCCATCTTCGTTGTTTTTTTTAATAATATTAGTCGTTCATTTTTTTATTTAAAAAACAAAATCAAGATGAAAACAGTCTTTTAATTTTTATCAAATAAAAAATTATAATAAATAATTAAAATTATATAGATCAAAATTACTGCTCAAATTGAATAATATGCCCAAGCTGAGCAGTATGCTGTAGTAATTATTTAAATTGTTAGTGACAATTAATAACGTGGAAAGCAATCGTTTGAAAAATGATTCGAGATTCAAACATCAGGGCTGAAATTGTGGAAAGGACAGTTGAGAGGTGACCCAGTTTTAATTACTTTTGTGACCGGTGCAAAAGGCTACTATATAAATCAAAATAAACAATTGTGCATACCAACTCCAAAGGATAGGTGACCGTGATAACTGTCGATGGATTTGGTGCTGTGCTGTGCAACACCAATAACATTAGATTTTTAAAAAAAATTAAAAAAAATTTTAAAATCTTATATAAAAAGTTAAGATCTACACAATACACCAAACACGACGTGTTACGTAATAAAAAAACCAGACACTGATAATTAATCCAGTTTGGCAGGTACAGTTCCAAATCCAACGGCTGCTATTCTTGGGAGTGCATGCACGTGGATCTGCCACTACCCGTTTCTCACAAAATTTAATGCCCATATCACTGCCCCGTTCAAATTACTCATTATTCTATACCATTTTAGAGCATGTGCTTTTAATATTTAAATTGACTTTATTTTAAAGAAAGTTAAAAATTTTCAGGGAAGAAACTATCTTTAAGAATTAAGGGCAACAATATCTCTATAAAAATGTTGAGGTAGAAAGTTTGATGTAAAAATAAAAATAATTTTGTAAATAATAAGTATATAATATTTTTTTAATTAATAAATAATAATTAAATAATGATTATAAAGATAAAATTGATATTTTATCACATTTTTTTAATCTTTCATTAGCTTATCAAATATGGCATAAATCTTTTATGATATGTATAAGTGATTTTTTTTATTATTATATATAAGATTTAATCTTTCACTTCTTAAAAAATAATATATAATTAATTTTGAATTCTATGCAATTGTATAGGGTTTTATATAATTTTTTAAATAAAAATTTTAAAAAATAATAACACCAAATCTAAAATTATTAGTCATACTATTTATAATTTATAATAGTTTATAATAAAAATATATAATACATTGATGGAGCACATTTTGTCCATGTTATTTTTCCTGATTCAGTTGCCCGGCGATTTTTATACATGAAAAAAGTTTCGGTAGCTTTTTCAGGTCAAGGCAAGGGAAGGGGGTTGTGGGAAATTATTGATGGATGCATGTGAGAGAGATGACATTGCATTCAATAACGTAGCTGTAGACAGAGATGTGTCCTTGGTAGAGGTCCATAAACACTCCACGTCCGTACTCTGTCTAAGTGACCTTTTTTTCTTCCTGTTGGAAAATATTTTTCATTTTAATATTAAAGAATTGAAAGTTGATTGCAACAAATTTTTGTTCTCGAGGGGCAAATGTACATTGGGATGGAGCTAGGTGCTGGACCCTTATCATTTATTATAACGTCTGTTTGGATGATCAAATGATTGAGCATGTAAATAAAAATAAAAATAATGATAATAGTAGTAATAATAGTTATGGTAACAATGATAGCGGTGGCAATTGAGGATATTTTTGTCCATCTATGTTAAATTCTATGAAGGAGTTAACCTTTCTCTTGATTTTTCTTTTTGAAAGAATCCCAATTACTTGTACGAAGGAGTTAACCTTTCTCTTTATTTTTTTTTCTGAAAGAATCCTAGTTGCTTGGTATGATAAAATGAGAACGCTCTAAAATGAATGAAAGAACCTCATTCCAACAACCAAACAGTTTACTTAGGATTTGTTAGATATACGAAAATTAGATATAAAAATAAAAATGAAAATGAATAAAATGGAACTTTAGAGGAATATTTTTTCTTTTTTTCTTTTTATCAGTTCAAATCTAGTAACCAAATAAGCTCTAATAGTCTAGGCTTTTTGACCGTATTACAACAAGAAAAATTATAAATTCTCCATATGTATAGTGTCATTCTTTATTCCATAGATATAACATGAAATTTTTTTTTATTTGAGAGATCATAGTTGGAAAGTAATTGTGACCCCAATTTTTAATTTTTTTATTTTGAGAGATTTGTAAAATTTATTTTTGATATATAACGGAGTTAGTTGTATTAATATAATAATTTTATAAATGAATAATATTAACAAAATTAATTTAAATATCAATTATAAGGTCTATAAAATTATAAAAAATGAAACTTGTAAAAATGTTTTAAAAAAATAAAGGTTAAGTATTTTAAAAAAATTAAATGTTAAATAATTTAAATGTGATAAAATTATTTTAGAAAAATGAAGGACTAGTATTTAAGAAAAATTAAATGTTAATTCCTTTAAACTTGATAAAATGATTTAGGAAAAATAAAATTATCTTAGAAAAATAAAGGTTAATTTCCTTAAAACTTAATAATTAATAAGAGTTTTAAAAATTTTGATAAGCAATTAAATATTGTTGAACTCAATATTAAAGTAATGAAAATTTTATAATTGTTGAAAAAAAAATTATGATATAAAATATGTATAGAAAAAGTTATAATGAACTAAAATTATTATTTTGCCCTATGCATACTCGTAACTTTTTTTTCAAATATAATATAAATATTTTTTATTATTAATTTAAATTTTTTATTTGAAAAAGTGAGATCATGATTTTCTGTTAATATATAAAGGGGTCACGACTAGCCCTTATATGACTGGGGGCTAACCATGAACCCCAAATTAAATTTTTTTTTAATTTAATATTAAAGTTAGTTTTTGTCCAAAATTTTTAAGTGTAGTGATTTATGTAATGAAAATATTAATTATAATAGATAAAAAATTATTTACTATAAAACTCATAAAGTTAATTTACAAAAATGAAGGCTAATTGTTTAAAATGACAAATTAAAAATTAATTCAATTTCCTTTAAACTAGATAAATAAGCAAAAGTGATTAAAAATTCGATGAGGAATTAATCACATTTGTTAAGTATTGTTGAACTTGGTATTAAAGCAATTTAAATTTTGCAATTGGTGAAACGAAATAGTTATAATCTAAAATAATGAACTAAAACATAAACACACAAGTACAAAAAAATAATACATACTGTTAAAAGAATAACTTATTGTATTACATCAAGTTCGTGCTCTTAATCATTAGCCTCGTCATCAGACAAGATGGTGTTCTTCTTCTGTCTCATGTTCCTTGTCCTCTTTGTCCTCAATTTTGTCTTCACCTTCTTCGTTATCACTGTTTCTTTCATCTTCCACCTATTGGTATGGCATGAGATTCATATTCAATTGGGAGGATTGAACTAGAGGAATTCGCTGATGTAGTGTGATATATCTCGCATGCTGTGATCCACCATATGCAAAAGACCTAGAAGAAAATGTAAAAGTAGACATTGTCTGGTTCGAAAATAAAGGTATAAGAGGGACAATTATAAAATGAATAGCTGGGACCCATAAAATTAGCAAAATGCATAAGTGGCATGGAAGAAGATGGACATGCGATGTTATAATGGGCATGTGTCTGTGTCATTGGAAAAGAAGATGAATCAGTGGCATCATGATAAGCCTATGTTTGTGTCAATGTATGAGAAGATGGGCAAGCTAGCGTAGATGTAATGCCAACGCCAAGGGCAGAATCACAATAAGCCCAATCATCCACCATAAGTATTTTAGTAGATATAAATCCACAAGCTTTCTTTGTTGTATAACTTGGAGGAAGCTGTGGCCTAAGCAACTTGGACATAGGAGGAGCAACTTGAAAAATTGTCATGTCTCGATACTTACTAAGTGCATCAAGGATGCTAGTACAATTAGTGATCACGGTGAGACCAAGCGATGAAAGGTCATCTATAGCAAAAAGTTGTGATCAGTTAGCTATATTGGCCTATAAAAAAATAAAGAATCATATATGTAATATGTATGGGAAAAGTGAAGTAAAATATGTAACAACTTCCTTAAATTCTATGTATTTCATTTATGTTGTATTTATATTTATATGTTTCTTTATCTTTAAAACAATTTAATTTAATTCAATTTAGTTATCATTTTTTATAGAACTTTGTTGTTGTGTGTCAACTAACTTATACAGCGTAGTAGATCACGAAATGCAATGAAAATAAAACTACTATCATTATGTATAGTTAAGAGTCCAAATGTAGGGGAGCTGAGTCATATAAGTACAGACCACATCATATCACTAGGGATTTATCCTATAACTACTTAAAAACAAAATCCCTAAATAACAAAATGAACCAAAAAGGTTAGTCATCTATTTACACAAAAAAGTCATATTAGGATTAAGTCAAAATTTTCATTCATTAAAACCAAGGAGGCATTCCTCCGGTAGGGAGTGGGGGATTCTTCTCATATGTTACCACAAATATAAATTGTAACACATGAACTAATTCATCATATGAGATAACTCTAATGTTGTGGATGACAAACGTCCATCTCCGTACTGAAAACTAGATCTATTCTGCTTGGAGTTATAAGGTTATTTTGTAAAAGGCATCTAAGAAAAATATAAACCATAATAGAGTGAGAAATAATTTTTTTAGTAATATAGATAGGATTAATACAAAATAATATCTATGAAGAAAAGTCAAGTAATAATTTAAGAAACAACAAGTAATATAAATGGAAGGCTTTACAAAAAATAATTAATTTATAAAATAACATAAATAGAGAAATATACTCTTTTCATAATATTTAACATGTATACGAAATAATGAAAATAAAGAGTAATAGAGAGTTTTGTACTAACATGTAATAGCATCATGAAAATTTTAGGATTTTGCATATGTCAATAGGACGTTATTTAAATACATATAAGATATCAATAAAATCAAAGTTCATTTATCGCAAGATGTCACAAGATATTCATATGTATAGAATACAAAAAATATAATAAACAACAATTATTCAACTTCACCATTAGGCTTTGGAGACTATCAAGCTCAATATCTAGATCATGTTGCACTTGTTTTGGTAGGCTCAATACCCAGATCATATTGCACTACCATGACTTAATAGGCTCACTCTTACTTCTTTTACTAAAGCATCCCCAATGGATATCCAAGAAAAATCATATAAAAATATTACAATAATATGTCATCTAAGTTATCATTTGATCAAGACATAATAGGTATATTTGGGAAAAAATTACCTTGCACAACTCTATATATAATTAAATAATCCCAATAGCATGACAACGTATTAGAGTCTGAAAAATTTATATTTAAATATTTAAAATTATCTTTTCACTTTTAAGTCCAGATTTGTCTTGGGACCTATTCGGTGTCCAAAATAATTCATGAATCAAGGTCCAACGTCAAGGTACAGAATAAAATCCAATATAGTCAAAAGGAGGTCATTTAGGTATACAATAGGCTCAATAAAGCTCAATAAATCCAAATAGGTCCAAAATATCCAAATGACCTTCACTAGTCTTAATTAGTAGATTAGATATTTTAACTATCTTTCTTAATTAAAATTAGACATCTAACAACACAACAGCTATCTAGTGGCCCACTCTGGCACACATAGGGTTCATCCTCTAAACAAGGCAACTCTGCTATAATATATATATATATATATGCCACTCTTTTACCAAATAACCCTTATTTATGAAGTCAAACAGTAAACAGTATATTAGTACAACAAGTAGGACAATCCAAAACATATCTTTATCGCATATTCCATTCTTGATATAATGCTTCATAAATTTTCAACTATCACAAATGGGTTTTAAAATTTACAAAATAAATATCAGCATAATCTAGATAGCATATAAAATATATTAGACCACATAAATCATCCATAACATATCAAATGACATAACTACAAATTCAAGAAACTCTTGATCAACACTTTTGTTCAAAAATTTGACTTTTTATATAGTATCTATAATTCACCAAAATTTTACCATAGGCCTTATTTTTAGTGTAGATTAACCTAATTTAGGTAGATTTTAGAAAACTCTTCCTTATGTATCTCTAATGGTATTGGCCAAACTTAGGTACTAAAGAGTGTGTATGATTTTGCTTTCATTTTCATGTCACCAATTGCCATACATACATATTCAAGGGAAATTAACAATAGCCCTAAAACAATTTTTAGAAATTCCATATATATTCTACACTTTTCTCAAAATGAAATTTAAGGGTTTCTTGTCACAATCTTTATGAAAATCAAAGTTATATTAATCTATCTCTTCCTTAGGTTTTCTCCTATTATTCTCCCATTTATTTTCTTTTCAATTTCTTCCATGGCTTCTTGAAATACAAAGTTTCATAGTTTGTGAAATAATTGCCAAGAATAGGAATTTTCTTGAATCACATTGATCTATAAGCCTTATATATGATTTCTCAATCTTTTCTTAGCTTGGATTCATAATAACAACAAAATTCCTCCTTTGTTCTTGTGATGGTCGAATCATGAAGAAAAAGAGAAGAGAAGATTCATGGAAGAAAATAGAGAAAAAAAAACTAAGAAGAAGAGAGTTTATTTATGCTACCTTAAATTTTTGGTGTTTCTTTTCCCTTAGTGGCTTTTCTTCATTCTTCCTCCTTTCTTCTCTTTCTTCCTTGGCTGAGCTTTCTTTCTCCCTTTTTTCCTTGCTATGGTTGCATGGGTTTATGTATGTTTGTGGCATGAATGTGTGTGTGTGTGTGTTTGTGTGTTTTCATAAGAATTTAATTTATAAATGGATGGTAGAGATTGAATATGTTTTAAGATAAAAGATATTGGTCTTTTGGATTAAATGGATGGTTAAGATTAAACCTTTGAAATAAGAGATTAAATGTGAGTCTTTGGATTAAATCAAGGATTGTGATTTGATCTTAAAAAGTAGAAAAATCTAGACGATTGGATTTCGTTAACAATTAAGATCATATCATATTTTACATACAAATATTAGTCGTTGAATTTTAATTGTCATTAAATTTTATCATGGTTATTTTCTCGTAATCTATAAAGATAAGTTTGTATTTATTATTGCTTAAGTCAATAGCTATGTCATCCTGTGTTAGCAGTGACATTAGCAATAACTTGTTTGTAAAACTTAAGAATTACTAATATAAGCTGATGTCATCGCTTCGTAGCTTGTGTAATCTCTAGAAATTTCTTACACATGGCGCCACATTACCATTTTCCCTACTCATGGCGCCATGTCAACACTTCTCCAGTTAGAATTTACAAAAATACTATCGTTTCACTGATGTATCCTTTCATAAATTCTCCATAATATTTTATTCAACATGTGTTCTTTGAGTTTTTTGTTATATTTTAATATTATTTGGATCTATATGGATCTCATTTATTGTCATTAATCATATATTTTACTATTATTTATTTTTCTAATATTTTATTATTTTAGAGTCTAAATGACTATATTACCCTTAGTAGTAATGCAACAAACAAACACCTCTATTCGTTTTTTGCTTATATCTCCATCTTAACTCTACATCTACAAATCTCCAAATTCTGTCACTACCATTTGGTAGATCTTTTTGCATAGAATCTCTTCAGATAATTAACTCGAGCTTAGGGGTTTAGTTCATCTCTATATACACTCTTAATCGGTCAAGGCAATTTTTCAATCCTCATGATTTTAGAATTTTATAATTTTTTACGCATTATTTTCTAACTATATATATATATATATATTGGGCTAGTTCTTGATTCCTCATCTTTTCGAAAAAAATATCAAAATTTGTCTAGGTGATAAATGACGATTTTGGCCTTGACCCCCTGAATCTCCTTAAAATCTCAAAAAAATTTATGAGTTCTATTCATCTTATAGTTTTCATATACGAAGTTATTTTGTTTAAATTTATTTTATTTAACCATAATAAATTCATTTTATAAAATACTAAATAATTAGAAAATCTTAATTTTTAGGGATGTTACAAAATAACTGTGACAAATCCTTAAAAATTACCATAAAACCCTAAGTATCACTAATAGGATAGTTCCACAAGCGAGTAACCCTTTAATATCATCTCATGTATTATGAAAAGCGAACCAAGAGCTCTAATAATATCGGCGTAAGTGACAAAGTATTTTGCCAACTCTACCATGTAAACACGAAATTCTCATGCTCTTTTTATTAGTCCAAGTGGGTCCTACCTTTGAGTGTGAGTGTATGAACCTCTTGTAAATCATAAGAAGTACGAGGTATGGGCTGCATCCTACCAAATTGTTAGAGCACACAATCAGCACGATACCACTTAATAATGTGAAAGCAAATAAGCAGCACAGATACTAGCCATATATTTGAGGAGACCAGGCAATAATCAAGTATCAACTAGCATACATCATGTATTATATGGATGCCATATAATTTACAAATAATGAATTAAAACATGTAAGGATATGATATCACCGAAGTAACTATGCAATAATGGTGGAAGTGCGTTAAACCTCATCAGTCCTCATTTGATCTAACAATACTCTATAGTATTATATTATTAATTTTCTCTAAGAGGGATGCTAGCCCACATGCCACCACCTATAAGATGTACAAGGAAATAATGGCTAATTATGATTTATATAAATAGCATAAACCATACAATAAGCATTCAGCTCGGAATAAGTTTCATACTTGTAAGCAAGTGGAAGGAGCATATTATATACATTGAGGTGAAAATTTGAAGATGGGAGCCTCTCAGGTGCTAGCCTAGGGAACTGGTCCTAGGCTTATAAGTGAAGCAATGTCAAGCACCCACCAATGTTAACCTCCTTGTGATTAATGACATTACACAGCTTTCTGTATAGGTATACTAGCATTGCAAAACCCTATCTGAACTGGCTTGCTACATAAAAGTTTTGAAAAAATGTCAAGTACATAAAGGAAATTCTATGTTCAGACATGGTTGGTATGAGAACCCTACCTATCGAACATAATATGTAAGCATGAGCAAAATGTAATATTTCATTTTCGTCTGCATTCTCTGGAAGTACCTCAAAGTAGTTGGCAAGCCAAGTAATGCTTAATCTCTAGATATCAAACTCTTTCTTAGGTGACTCAATCCTAAAAAGAATGTCACAAATGCTTTACTAGTTGAAGTTTAGTAAACCAGTGATAGGGAGACCTATTACTGAAAGACTTAACTACACCACCATATCTTGTTGTGTAATGGTACACTCGCCTTAGGTGATATGGAAAGTATATATTTTTGGTGCTAACGCTCAACGAATGTGGAAACAAGCGAAGCATTAAAGTTGAGTGCTGTGAGTTGAGATAACTCGTAGAAGTCAGTGGCTCTAAGATCTGGCACTTTGACTGGTGGGGGAGACTCTAATCGTGGACTATGAACAACTTGGCGTAGTCAAATGTGATCTAGTTGTTAGAGGAAAAAAATGTAAACCTCCATAAATGATGTAATAATCACATGTTAAGGATTCAATCTCCAAAATACATCAATAACATATCTTGTTGAGTCATACAACCTAAGAGACGTGTATAGTCTGGATATATAATAATGACTTATCTTCTGGACTTGGATGGACAACATGTCTCTAATCAGACATAGTACTATCATGTAAAAATCATGCAACATAATATTTGATTAGTATATGTCAAAATATATAGCCAAAATACATAGCAAGATATTTGATAAGTACATGTCAAAATACATAGTAAGATAATTGTAGCTTTGAATTCGACAAGGATATTTCAAAGCTTGAAATTCACTACAATTGCATGCATGGTCTGCTAAGTTGACTTTACAAAATTGACCTAATTATTGATTAGTCGGATCATATGACTCCTCTATGTTAAACCTCAACCCTCTTTTATTAAATCCATAAATTGTGCATGTTGATACTCTTCGAGTTCTGACTACTAACTTAAACTGATGTCCTCAAATATAGCTTCTCCTGCTTGTAGCTGTGCATTCGCTTTCTCCGCTCGCTGGACCTAATACCTGGTTAACCTATAAGATGTTACTTGAACCAACCCCAGCACAGGTAAGAACCTAACCTTTTAAAAATTACATTTATACACTCTGCTAAATTTGTTATTGATGATTGTGTCGCTCAATCTCAAATAAAACTAGGAAGCAAAATAAATTTTGTAGTTAATGGTGCAACCTAGGTCATCTCCCTTAGAGTTTATGCCTCAGTTTATTTATGAAAGGGGTATTCTAAGTATTGCCACTTGAAACTTGTTTTGGGGGTTGAAGTACTAGAATTTAATTGAACTAAATTTAATTGACAAAAATTAAAAAAACTTAAAGCTAAATGAGGTGAACAATTAAGAAAATATGGTAGTTAGCCTTGCATTGGACTCCCTAGAATTCAATTATCCTTGCCCTTTTTAATTTACCAAATTTAGGTTAATTCTTAGCTCTTTAGTGTATTCCCTATAAAAATTCTTGAATAACCATCCAAGGTTCAATTCATTAATTATTCAAGGAATTTGCAACCACAAGGAACCTTGAATAACTAATTAATTGAATTAAGAGTAAGAACACACTTTAACCAATTTTAATTGATTCATAGAATCTATTGCACAATTCACTTAAGATACTAATTAACAAATTAGATTAATTAATTCCTCAAACAATTAATTGCACAAAAATTCTAGCTAATTAATCCAACAACCATTGCATCAATTAACCAAAGATCAAGAGGAATTTGAAAGTGATTTGCACAGCACTAATTCTGGAATTTTTATAAACATGTGATGATCATAATTAAAATTCCAAAATCAAATTATATTCAATTCATAAAGCAAATCAATCCAATAATTTTCAGCAATTAAGTTCCTAAATCAATCAACTAGACCTAGTCAAATTAATAAAAGATTTAATGCTGGAATTAAAAGATATAGCAAGGAGTATTTATCCAATTTGATGAGAAAATATGGGGCTCAAATCTGCATCTGGGAATTTCCAAACTTCAGCTAGCCACCATAGTTGATTCAAGCTGCCATGGAGATTTTAATCGAAGGAGAATTGATGAATTTAGCAGCAGTCATGGATGGATCAACGAAAGAATGCTCCCTGGATGTTCTCGCGTTCTACACGTCCCAAGCGCCTCTTCCTTCAACCTTCTTCTGTTCTACGTCTCCTCTCTGGAATGAGTGAATGAATCTATATATGGGCGAGGGTTTCCGAAGATATCGAGGCGTGAATGAAGTGGATTCTGGATGATTGAAATATGCTCCCTTTCACGTGAATTCTTTTTTATGATTCCACGTGCTCTTTAATGAATCACATGCAGCCTCCTTCGTGCAGCTCAACCTTTTGCATGCTGAAATCATATTTTTTTCTTCCCTCAGCTCCAGCGCTTTTGTTTCTCAATGAATCATGTGCAGCCCATGACTTCATCTCTTTATTTAAGTGATCACATGCCCAGCTCGTGCTTCTTGTTTCTGCTACTGCCTCATTTGAGTTTTTCACGTCCCATGCAGCTGCTTCACTCTTTATCTAGCCAGTGTATGTGTTGTTCTCTACGTGAAGCTCCTCTCAAGCCTTCTTCTTCGTTCATTCTTTAGCTTCCCCACGTCGTGTCCTACGTTGTTCTTCCATACAACTCAAGCTCTTTTCTGGCGTCTTTTTCTCCTTCCATTTGCTCGAGGCTTCTTCCACGTCTTGCTCTGTTCTTCATGCTCCATCTAGTCCACGTACTGCTCTTCGTGTTTTTCAAATAGAGGCTGTCTTCTTTACTTGCTTTTTACATTAAAACTGCAACTCATGCAAGCTTCTTCTCTATTTCTGCTCACTTTCTTCCATGTGTTCTGCACAGCGTTGAGCTTCCTTCTCCTCACTTAAACCATGCAAGCTTTTCACGTTGCTTTCTCTGTTTAGCTACATCTCTTCCTTCTAGCATCTCAGTGCCCTGTGTATATGTCTGAATAATGATGGATGAGCAGGCTTCTTTGTCTTCACAGTCTACTACAGTCCAGAGAAGGAAAAATGAACCAATGAAGGATGGATGAAAATGCTCTGCAGCTCCTCTAGATTTCTGGCGCTTTACTCCACTGCCCAGACCGAGAAGAGTATTCAACCCAATAGCCAGTATTACAGCGTTGATTCACTCCTCATCCAACTACCTACCTCACTCTCAACTCCCACGAACATGAAGAAGACTCTCCCAGTTCTTTCGGCCTGACCTACTGCTCCTCTAGCTCCCTTTATGCAGCTCGTTGTCTCTTCTTTGTTCCAGCCTCGTAGAACCAAAACTCGAGTTTGCTCCTCTAATTGCTTTTCTCCATGTTGGCTGCTGTGCTTCCACGTAAAGATTCTACATTTATGCATCTGCTTCTTATCTCAACACGTAAGCTGCCTCAGCTGAGCCTTTTCATCCATTTGCTTGAGTTTCTCACACTTGCTTCCCTTTCTTTATAAACCAATAGCTCCTTGTTCAAGTGCTCATTCCTCTTGCATCCTTCCCACGTTCAAAGAACCATAGCCTCTCTTGTAAATTTTCCTTTCAAATTGTACACATAAAGCCTTCATTTCTACTTCAATAAATTTCCATTCAAGCTCAATTTTGCATTGAAAATCTGCACAAAAAGAATGGAAAGAATGAAATAGAAATACTCACAAAATTCATTTAAAAAGATTTATGCATTAAAAATCTAAGATTTTGTGATTTAATTCCTAAAGTGTAAAAGATGGCTACTAAACTTAAATTCCATCTAAGTAAATCCATTAAGCCTCATTTAACTATTAAAATGCTTAAGATAAGGAGAATAATATATATATATAATTCATACTTATCAAATTCCCCCACACTCAAACATTTGCACTCCTAGGCAAAAGAAGACTAAAGCTCAAAAAAAAAAAAGAAATCATGGAAAGGAAATTAAGGAAGATGGAGTTGTGTAGGTCACTTGGCACAAGGAAGCTCAAAGCAAATCAATAGGTTAATTCTCCAAGTCATATCACTTGCATCAATGCAGCAAATACCGTGGCAATACACTTAATCAAAAAAATGAAATGCACTGAAAGTCCCTCACTTGGATCAGTGTTTATCACTCTACTCTTTAGTATTTAGGGTGAAGTGTTTACTCTCAAATTCCATCCTACCCAACCTTACTATCATAAGCTTGGCAATCATCTACATCTCCACCACCAAAATCAAATGCCAATGAATGAATCAAAAAGTCTTTATTATGATTGTAATGTGGGCTAAGGTATGAAACAAGTGGAAAACAAAAAAATGAAGGAAATTCAAGAAGCAAATTTGGATGCCAAAAATCATCAAGAACATTTAAAATAAGAATAAGGATGGAATGCAAGTGTATCTGAAGACCCTAATTATGACAAACCAAAAGATATGCACTAAAAGAATAACTTTTCTTTCTTTTTTCTTTTTTTTTTTATTCTTTTTTTTGTTCTTTTTTTTTTTTTGTATTTCAAATGCTTTGCTTTTCCTCTTTTTTTTTTTTTTTTTGATAAGCAACAAACAACTGTCCTATAAATGATGTGGAAAATGCACCTCCATCCACCTTAACAAGATATAATGCTCTTAATAATTGAAAGCATCTAGATCAAGGTAGGAAGAATATCCATTTGTTTGGTTTTTATGGCTAAAAGGGTAAAAGGGAAACATATATATGGCTCAAAAGGGGAAGAACAAATGGATTGAACACATGTAGGATAGCTTTTTAGCTCTAGCTAAAACAAAACAGCGATGAATGCCTTAATCATTTTCATGCATGGCAAATGAATAAATGTGGCCTTGAATAAGATTCAAGCTAAGTTCTAGAGTAAAAGCAAGATAGGGGATATACACTAGAAATGAATAAACGATAGGTTCAACCATCTCACAGGGTAAATTGATTATCATCAAATTCCATTAAACAAGCTAATGGCCACTTAACTTGCATTCTCAACACAAGGTTAATTCCCTATCAAATCAAGATATATCAAAGCTATGATCCCTTTAATACCAGCAACCTCCACAAAAGCATAGATTTTAAAAAAAAAACTGAAAAAAATAACACAAAACTTTAACATTCTAAAAGCGAGACTAAAAGCCTAGAAACTAGAAAAATCAACTAACCAAAACGAAACAAAACAAAACAAAACAAAAAATTTATTTGAATCCCCCCCCCCACATTTAAACATTGCATTGTCCTTAATGCCTGCACACAATCTAATAAACAGATAGAGACAACACAATAGAAAAGGGGAAAGGGAAAGAGTACAACCGGGTATTAGGGTGGATTATGAAGCTGGAGCTCCTCCTTGTCATCGCTTGGAACTCCTTCGTGAAAGTGCTTGAGCCGATGTCCATTAACTTTAAATTTAGCTCCTGTCTGCTCATTCTGAAGCTCAACTGCACCAAAAAGGGAATACATCAGAAACTATATAAGGACCTTCCTATTTAGAACGAAGTTTACCTGGCATAAGCTTTAAGCGAGATTTATAAAGTAGGACTTTTTGGCCGACGGCAAACTCTTTCCTTGCAATTATCTTATCATGGAATGCCTTTGTCTTTTCTTTGTAGATTCTTGCATTATCATAGGCTTCCAATCTGATTTCTTCAAGCTCTTGGAGTTGGAATTTCCTGTGAGATCTTGCTCCATTCAAATCCAAATTACATTTCTTTATAGCCCAGTAAGCTTTGTGCTCCACTTCTACCAGTAAGTGACACATTTTTCCAAATACCAGCCAATAGGGTGACATGCCAATAGGAGTCTTATAGGCAGTTCTATAGGCCCAAAGTGCATCATCGAGCCTCTTGCTCCAATCTTTCCTATTTAGCTGCATTGTTTTCTCCAAAATTTGCTTCACCTCTCAGTTAGAAATTTCTGCCTGACCATTTATTTGAGGGTGGTACGGAGTAGCTACTTTATGCACAACACCATACTTGCTAAGCAAGCTATGCATACTCCGGTTGCAAAAATGAGTGCCCTGGTCACTAATTATAGCTTTGGGGATACCAAACCTGCAGAAAATATAAGAGCGAACAAACTCTACAACCACAGAAGAATCATCAGTCCTGGTGGGTTTTGCTTCCACCCACTTCGAAACATAATCAACAGCTAATAAGATGTATGAAAATCCAAAAGAAGTAGGAAAATGTCTCATAAAATCAATGCCCCACACATCAAAGACTTCACAAAACAAAATGGGATGTTGTGGCATTTCATTTCTCTTAGATATGCTACCTGTTTGTTGACACCTGGCACATCTTTTACAAAAAGCAAAGGCACTCGAAACAAAGTAGGCCAATACAATCCACTATCTAGAACCTTCCTAGCTGTACGTTTTGGACTAAAATGACCTCCACATGCAAGTGTGTGACAAAAATTCAAAATAGAATCAAATTCTATATCAGGCACACAACGTCTAATCACTTGGTCACTACATAGTCTCCACAAATATGGGTCATCCCAAATATAATACCTAGCTTCGCTCCTAAACTTATTCAACTGATGTTTATTCAAATCAACAGGCAGTTCAGAAGTAGCTAGATAATTCACTAAATCTGTATACCATGGGTAGGAACTACGCACAGCACACAAATGCTCATCAGGGAAATCATCGTCAATGGGTAAGGAATTTACCTTTGGAGCCTCAATTCTGCTCAAGTGATCTGCCACCAAGTTTTCAGCTCCACTTTTATCCCGAATGTCAATATCAAATTCTTGAAGTAGGAGCATCCATTTGATCAATCGTGGCTTTGCATCAGGCTTCTTCAGCAAGTACTTCAAGGCTGCATGATCAGTAAAAACAATGACTTTAGTATTAAGCAAATAAGATCTAAATTTATCCAAAGCAAAAATAATAGCAAGAAACTCCTTTTCTGTGGTTGTATAGTTTGCTTGGGCCCCATCCAGAGTCTTGGATGCATAAGTAATCACATGGGACCTTTTATTCAATCTCTGGCTCAAAACTGCACCTACAGCAAAATTAGATGCATCACATAAAAGTTCAAATGGAAGGTTCCAGTCAGGGGGTTGAATAATGGGTGGGGAAGTCAAGCATTTCTTAAGATCGTCAAAAGCTATTTTACATGCATCATCAAAATAGAAATCAACATCCTTTTGTAACAGCTTAGACAATGGCAAAGCAATTTTACTAAAATTCTGAATGAATCTTCTACAGAAACCTGCATGACCTAGAAAAGATCGGACCTCCCGAACACATGTCGGGTATGGTAGAAAAGTAATAACATCTATCTTAGCTTTATCAACCTCTATGCCCTGCTCAGATATAATATGACCTAATACAATACCTTTTCGAACCATAAAATGACACTTTTCAAAATTAAGTACAAGGTTTTTCTCTATGCATCTAACTAGGACTCTATCCAGACTACACAAGCAATCATCAAAAGAGTTCCTATATACAGTGAAGTCATCCATAAAAATTTCTATACAGTGTTCCAGGAAATCACTAAAAATAGAAACCATGCACTGCTGGAAGGTTCCAGGGGCATTACAAAGACCAAAAGGCATGCGTCTGTAGGCATATGTTCCAAATGGGCATGTGAATGTCGTCTTCTCTTGATCCTCCGGGGCTATGCATATCTGGAAATACCCTAAAAATCCATCCAAAAAACAGTAGTGAGATTTTCCAGCTAAACGCTCAAGCATCTGATCAATAAAAGGGAGGGGGGAATGATCTTTTCTAGTGACTAAATTAAGCCTTCTATAATCAATGCAAACCCTCCAACTGTTTTGTACACGGGTGGGTACTAATTCGTTATGCTCATTCTGGACAACTGTGACCCCTGATTTCTTTAGAACCACCTACACAGGACTAACCCACTGATTGTCAGAAATAGGATATATAATACCAGCGGATAAAAGTTTAGAAACTTCCTTTTTAACTACATCCAAAATAAGTGGGTTTAGTCGCCTTTAAGGTTGTCGTACTGGCTTTGCCCTATCTTCTAACAGAATCCTATGCATGCATTTATCAGGGCTAATGCTAGGTATGTCAGCCAAGGTCCACCCTATTGCTTGTCTTCTCCTCTTTAAGACCGCTAAAAGCTTTTCTTCCTCCTCTGGAGTGATGTCATTAGCTACTATCACTGGAAGCTTCTCATCTTTCTCTAAATAGGCATACTTGATATTGTCTGGTAGCGGTTTGAGCTCTAAGGTGGGAGCTTGCTCAACTGACGGTATGAGTTATTTGAATTCAATCTCTTCCATGCCAAATACCTGTTAAACAACTCACAGATAGAAGAAACAACTTTCCCAACTTTGGGAATGTCAGTAGTATGGGAAGAGTCAAAAGAATCAGCAGTTAAGTGAATATCAGCATCACGATTCCCTAAGCTATCCATATCATCATGCAAAGAATCATTAGTATCAGAAGGATTAACAAGACCAGTGAAATCGACAGAGGTTCTAGATGAAATAGAATCATTCTTATAAGCAATAAATTCCTTAGAGATAATGTCATCATGTAAGCTCAAAAATTCATCAATTTCTCTACATATAGTACAAGAATGAGAGTCATCACAATTATGTCTCAGAGAATCATCAAGATCAGCAATATAACAAGAGTCAATCAACAAACTATCCCTAAAATCAGCACTAGCATCATCAATTAGCATATCAATCAGGCTGATACTACAAACAGAGTTATCAACACAGGGATGTTTCATGGCATCAAATATATTAAATTGTATCACATTGTCTATAAACTCCAATTGAAGAGTACCCTCATGCACATTTATAATTGTCTTTGCAATTTTTAAGAAGGGTCTACCTAAGATGAGTGGGGCATGTCCACTAGATCTATATCTATCATCCTCCATATTAAGGACATAAAAATCAGCTGGAAAAATCAAGTCCTTTACCTTAACCAGAACATCCTCTAATACTCCTGAAGGATAGGCAATGCTCTTATTTGCTAGCTGCACAACCATTCCTGTAGGTTTCACCTCTCCCATCTGCAAAGATGAATAAACAGATTTAGGCATAACATTTACAGCAGCACCAAGATCAATCAAAGCATCAGAAAATTCAAAATTTCCAATAGTGCATGGGATTGTAAAAGTGCCCGGATCTTGACACTTAGTGGGCATTGTTGGCTGTATGAGTGCTGAAACATTCTTGCCAAAATTTACTTTTTCATTCCCTCTTAGATGCCTCTTGTTGGTACATATTTCCTTGAGAAACTTGGCGTATTTAGGAATAGTCTTGATTGCCTCCAACAATGGTATGTTAACCTCAACCTTCTTGAACGTCTCAAGAAATTCTTTTTCCATTTCTACTTCAGTTTGCTTCTTTCCCAAGGTAGGTCTATGTGGGAAAGGTAAGATCTTCTTCGACTCCTCTTCTTTGTTAGGATCATTTGATGTGACGTGTGTTTTTGATGACGCCGGCTTATCCATGGTAATGATATCTGAGGATCCCTGAACCTCTCTCCCACTCCTAAGAGTGATAGCACTAACATTGCTACTATTCCTTAGATTGACAATTGTCTGAGAAGGTAACTGGCCTGACCCTTGGCTTTTTATCTCATTGAGAGAAGTGGCAAATTGGCCTAACTGAGTATCAACCCTCCTTTCTAAATTTTGTACCACTTATGTGAGTTTTGCATTACTCTCCATAAGATGCTTCATCAAGTCCCCCATATTATCCCCTTTCTTTGGTTCCTCCTGTATAGGAACCGATTGTCTAATAGGTTGGGAAGACTGTGCACTGGGTCCCGTAATATTATATCTATTTTGCTGTTGCCCTCCCCCATATCTCAGGTTGGGATGATCCCTCCATCCTGGATTGTACGTATTAGAATAGGGATCATATTTTTGCTGCCCTTGTTGCATTGGCCTAATTGCATACATCCCAGCACAAGCCTCTACTCTGTCCTCTAACATAGGGCACTGATCAGTGGCATGTGAGGCCAAACAACATATATCACATAGGGGTCCTACCAAGGTAGTAGAGGTAGATGTCTGCCCAGGTGCATAGCACTATGGATAAGAATGTGTCTGAGTAAAGTAGGATTGTGGTGCACAAGTCTGACTGCGACTATTGCCGATCTAAAGCAAGCAATTGGAGCACAGAAGACATTACATCAATCTTACTCTCAAGTCTCTGACCATAGTCTGGAGCATGCAATTCACTGACTCCTCTTACCATTTGCATTGATCTGGATCCAAACTGCTGAGCATTCTGAGCCATCTTATCAATCAACTGCCAAGCCCTTGTAGGTGTCAGATCACCTAAGGCTCCGCCAGAGGCAGCATCAATCATATTTCTGTCCATGTTCAATAGCCCCTCATAGAAGTACTGAATAAGTAACAGATCAGAGATTTAATGGTGAGGACAACTGGCCAGCAACCTCTTAAATCTTTCCTAATACTCATATAAAGTTTCTCCACTATTCTGTCTGATCCCACATATTTCCTTCCTTATTGATGCAATGCGAGACGCAGGAAAGAATTTCTCTAAAAATAGCCTCTTCAGTTGGTCCCAAGAAGTAATGGCACTAGGAGGTAGATAGTACAACCAGTCTTTAGCTAAACTATCCAGGGAAAAAGGAAATGCCCTGAGCTTGATTTGTTTCTCTGAGACTCCCTGTGGCTTCATTGTAGAGCAAACAACGTGAAATTCCTTCAAATGTTTGTAAGGGTCGTCTCCTGCAAGTCCATGAAATTTAGGAAGTAAGTGAATCAAACCAAATTTAAGCTCAAAATTTGCATCTAATTCTGGATATTGTATACAGAGATTTTGATAATGCACATTAGGAGCTGTCAATTCTCTAATGGTTCTGGCATGTATGTTATCATTTACATTGGCATTTGCATTCAAGTTAGCCTGAACATGCATATTCATGTTAGCATTCATATGATCTTGTTCAGCCATATTATCACCAGCAAATTGAAGTACACAATCAACTCCTTGCACACAATCAAAAGCAGAAGAAACAGAACTACTAATTCCTATACTCTCTTTGTTCTTCTTATTCCTTACTTGTCTTCTAAAGGTCTTTTCGATTTTCGAATCCAAATCAATTAATTTTTCACCAGAGCTCCTTGTCATAAACCAATTAGACAAGCAAAAACTAAGAAGGAACACAAGAAATCAATAAAGAAAAATTAAAACAAGAAATCTAGAAAAATTAGAAAAATCCTAGAAAAATCGAGAAAATACTAAAAAATTAAAAAAAGTGCTTAAAACGTTGGAATTTGGCCAAAAAATGGTGTACCTAATAGCTATGCTATTTTTTTTTGCTTAAAATACCCAAAAACCTTGGAAAACAAAGTTTGAGAATTTTCGGGATACTTCAAACAAAAGTTCCAGCAAGCAGCAAAATCAAATTAAGCAACCGAATGATCCAAATCCAAATTCAAAACAAGGGAAAATATGACAAAAACAAAGCAAAAACAGGGCAAAAAAAAATACTAAGAAAGCCTTTCAAACAAATAAGAAACTAAACTCCCCGACAACGGCGCCAAATTTGACGATTGTGTCACTCAATCTCAAATAAAACTAGGAAGCAAAATAAATTTTGTAGTTAATGGTGCAACCTAGGTCATCTCCCTTGGAGTTTATGCCTCAGTTTATTTATGAAAGGGGTATTCTAAGTATTGCCACTTGAAACTTGTTTTGGGGGTTGAAGTACTAGAATTTAATTGAACTAAATTTAATTGACAAAAATAAAAAAAAAACTTAAAGCTAAATGAGGTGAACAATTAAGAAAATATGGTAGCTAGCCTTGCATTGGACTCCCTAGAATTTAATTATCTTTGCCCTTTTTAATTTACCAAATTTGGGTTAATTATTTGCTCTTTAGTGTATTCCCTATAAAAATTTTTGAATAACCATCTAATGTTCAATTTATTAATTATTCAAGGAATTTGCAACCACAAGGAACCTTGAATAACTAATTAATTGAATTAAGAGTAAGAACACACTTTAACCAATTTTAATTGATTCATAGAATCTACTGCACAATTCACTTAAGATACTAATTAACCAATTAGATTAATTAATTTCTCAAACAATTAATTGCACAAAAATTCTAGCTAATTAATCCAACAACCATTGCATCAATTAACCAAAGATCAAGAGGAATTTGAAAGTGATTTGCACAGCACTAATTCTGGAATTTTTATAAACATGTGATGATCATAATTAAAATTCCAAAATCAAATTATATTCAATTCATAAAGCAAATCAATCCAATAATTTTCAGCAATTAAGTTCCTAAATCAATCAACTAGACCTAGTCAAATTAATAAAAGATTTAATGCTGGAATTAAAAGATATAGCAAGGAGTATTTATCCAATTTGATGAGAAAATATGGGGCTCAAATCTGCATCTGGGAATTTCCAAACTTCAGCTAGCCACCATGGTTGATTCAAGCTGCCATGGAGATTTTAATCGAAGGAGAATTGATAAATTTAGCAGCAGTCATGGATGGATCGATGAAAGAATGCTCCCTGGATGTTCTCGCGTTCTGCACGTCCCAAGCGCCTCTTCCTTCAACCTTCTTCTGTTCTACGTCTCCTCTCTGGAATGAGTGAATGAATCTATATATGGGCGAGGGTTTTCGAAGATATCGAGGCGTGAATGAAGTGGATTCTGGATGATTGAAATATGCTCCCTTTCACATGAATTTTTTTTTTATGATTCCATGTGCTCTTTAATGAATCACATGCAGCCTCCTTCGTGCAGCTCAACCTTTTACATGCTAAAATCACGTTTTTTTCTTCCCTCAGCTCCAGCGCTTTTGTTTCTCAATGAATCATGTGCAGCTCGTGACTTCATCTCTTCATTTAAGTGATCACTTACCCAGCTCGTGCTTCTTGTTTCTGCTGCTGCCTCATTTGAGTTTTTCACGTCCCATGCAGCTACTTCACTCTTTATCCAGCCAGTGTGTGTGTTGTTCTCTACGTGAAGCTCCTCTCAAGCCTTCTTTTTCGTTCATTCTTTAGCTTCCCCACGTCGTGTCCTACGTTGTTCTTCCATGCAACTCAAGCTCTTTTCTGGCATCTTTGTCTCCTTCCATTTGCTCGAGGCTTCTTCCACGTTTTGCTCTGTTCTTCATGCTCCATCCAGTCCATGTACTGCTCTTCGTGTTTTTCAAACAGAGGCTGTCTTCTTTACTTGCTTTTTACGTTAAAACTGCAGCTCATGCAAGCTTCTTCTCTGTTTCTGCTCACTTTCTTCCATGTGTTCTGCACAGCGTTGAGCTTCCTTCTCCTCACTTAAACCATGCAAGCTTTTCACATTGCCTTCTCTGTTCAGCTACATCTCTTCCTTCTAGCATCTCAGGGCCCTATGTATATGTCCGAATAATGATGGATGAGCAGCCTCCTTTGTCTTCACAGTCTACTACAGTCCAGAGAAGGAAAAATGAACCAATGAAGGATAGATGAAAATACTCTGCAGCTCCTCTAGATTTCTGGCGCTTTACTCCACTGCCCAGACCGAGAAGAGTATTCAACCCAATAGCCAGTATTACAGCGTTGATTCACTCCTCATCCAGCTACCTACCTCACTCTCAACTCCCACGAACATGAAGAAGACTCTCCTAGTTCTTTCGGCCTGACCTACTGCTCCTCTAGCTCCCTTTATGCAGCTCGTTGTCTCTTCTTTGTTCCAGCCTCGTAGAACCAAAACTCGAGTTTGCTCCTCTAATTGCTTTTCTCCATGTTGGCTGCTGTGCTTCCACATAAAGATTCTACATTCATGCATCTGCTTCTTATCTCAACACGTAAGCTGCCTCAGCTGAGCCTTTTCATCCATTTGCTTGAGTTTCTCACACTTGCTTCCCTTTCTTTATAAACCAATAGCTCCTTGTTCAAGTGCTTATTCCTCTTGCATCCTTCCCACGTTCAAAGAACCATAGCCTCTCTTGTAAATTTTCCTTTCAAATTGTACACATAAAGCCTTCATTTCTACTTCAATAAATTTCCATTCAAGCTCAATTTTGCATTGAAAATCTGCACAAAAAGAATGGAAAGAATGAAATAGAAATACTCACAAAATTCATTTAAAAAGATTTACGCATTAAAAATCCAAGATTTTATGATTTAATTCCTAAAGTGTAAAAGATGGCTACTAAACTTAAATTCCATCTAAGTAAATCCATTAAGCCTCATTTAACTATTAAAATGCTTAAGATAAGGAGAATAATATATATAATTCATACTTATCAGTTATCATATGACCCTATCGTCTACCATCAACATCATATGTTAGATACTATTGGCCCCTAGGTATTGCCTTAATCTAGTTATTAGCGTGCAAGTTAAGTTAGCATATGTCGACTAATTCTTCATCCATTATATGTTGCTCATATAGGTAACTTATACATGAAAAGATAGGATAATTAATAACTCCTATGAAGTTAGACCATTTATTTTAAACAAATATTTATGAGGTTAAGTGATGGCAAGATGTACTAATTTTTATGAGTAGCTTTTTTAGCCATGGCATTTTAAATGTCTTATTGATATTACTAACTAAATGTCAATAGCAAAAAATATGATAAGCCTATAGGGACTGCCACCCTATGTACCAATTGGCTACGGTAGCCAAGATACTAGCATGCTAGTCAGAAATCAAGCAAAGCCCATATTTATCCTTTATCACATGTGCTTAAAGGTTAAACAAGAATCATGTCCATGTCTCATGTTTCCCTCTCTACTATAGCAAAAACAAGCAGGACAATGTTCTTCTCACTATCTTGTGAACTTACAATTAATATAGTCTCCTTGTATTTGTCATAAAAGAATGTCATATCTATTTGGACCATCAGCTTTAAGTAGTCAAATGCAAAATGCATGATTTAAAGGTGTTGAATACTCGATGAAACATGACTGACTCATCATTAACTACGCTCATCGATACACATTCTTTATGCATAAAGTCATAGTATGATCCACGCATAAAATGTTGAACAGCAGCTAACCACCTAGGTAACAAAGTATAAGACTTCTCCCAATTCCCAAATGCATGTGAGATGGCTCGATATTTTCCCTTCCAAACTTTCTTGTATGAAACATTGTATCCAAATACAAAATGCACCTACTCAATGACCTCTCGAATTGACAACTTGGGATTCTTAATCACCATTGATACAATGTATACTAAAATAATATCATAGTTTAGTTTTGGGTGGTTCTGTGATAATATGCTAAAACACTTATATGGGGCTCATTATATTTTATTATCTCCCAATAATTTTCTCTCTTTCGATAACAGGTCTTGGCCCTCCAATTACATAACCCTTGTCTATATTGAAGGCACCAATATTTTTCATGCTTTCTTAAGGAATGGAACACCTTAAAAGTGTGATGTGCATATACCAAGTATATCTTTATTACCCGATGAAAAGACTAATAATCATTATATAGTATGCCACACATAACTCTTGGCCATCATTCATGTTTACCGATACCTCTTTCATTTTAGTATAGTCAGGAACCCTTGCACCATCTGCATCTATCTATTTTAGGAATAAAACTATCAAGTTATCATAAATATTTATGGGGTCTGCTGGGTTTACAGTAGTATCCATGCAATTGATGTCTTCATCATCATTTGTATCATCGCTATCATTGTAATAGTAACATTATTTTCATCATCTTTCTCAAATTCATCCATTATATCATTTGTCTTTATTAGAGAAAGGGCGCCAATTGGTTTATGTAATGAACTTGGTTATAAGATATGATCAACTTGCGGACAAGATGAATTCGGATGGGAGGTGTAGTCAAGCAAACCAATAGTTAGATATTGTTGAATTATTGTTGTGTTTGATGTGGAATTGACCAACGTCCGTAAAGTATGTCCTAAATAAGACAAGCTTATCATATGTGATATTAACGTGGCTGGAGGATGAGAGTGGGTACAACACATAGTCAACTGTTGCATTTTCTTTGATGATATTTCTGCATACAACCAAATTGTGATGGAAACTTTGCATTTGCCACTCACATCACTTGGATATTGGCATTCCTCCTCAGCTTACATGCTCAATACTTTGTGGGTTTTAGTGATACTAGATATTTATACATCAATTGAGACACATTGATTTGTGCTTAACTGTAGTTATTCTACAACCTTTTGTTTTAACATTTTCAATAAAATATCAAAATCAACAGTCATTATATCAATTGTATCTAAGATCAATGTTGCACTCTCTTCGGTTTCGTACATTTTTCTATTTGAATATAAGCATATAACTTTTTTCTCATTATTTATTTTGTCAATCCAAACAACACTACCCCTGACATCCAAAACAAATGTACAAAGTTTATAAATAACTAAAATCCTTATTCAACTAATATATTTTTTCCATATTCAATTAATATACTATTAAAAATTCTTTCATACTTATACTTTTTAATATTATATTTTAATATTTTTCTCACAGTACAATTTTTATTATAGTTTTATTTTTTATAACATTTTTTCACAATACTTTTTCATATTATATTTTCATAATATTTTTTATAAAATTTCATCCAATATTATAATATTTTACTATAATAATATTATCCAATATTAAAAAGTTATTTAATTATTCTATATTTAAAATATTATACTTTTTTCCTTTTTTTTCCATATTATAAATCTTACAATATTTTTTCTCAATACTTTAATTCGTTTATAATTGGTTCCACAATACTTTTTCATATTATATTTTTTTAAACATTTTTATTTTTTTACATATTATATTTTCATAATATTTTGTCAAAAATTATACTATTTTATTATAATATTATCCAATATTAAAAAATTATATAACAATTCTATTTTTATAATATTATTTTTTTCATTTTTTCCAAATTATAATTCTTACAACCTTTTTTTACAATACTTTATTTCTTTTATAATATTTTTTCACAATACTTTTTCATATTATATTTTAAAAATGTTTTCATTTTTTCCATATTATATTTTTGTTCTATTTTTTTATAATATTTTGTCTAATCTTATAATATTTTATTATAATATTATCTAATGTTAACAAATTATTTAATAATTGCATTTTTTTGTTTAATTTTTCATGTATTATCATTTTTATGATATTTTTTTATAGTACTTTAATTCTTTTGTAATATTTTTTAACAATACTTCTCATGTTATGTTTTATACAACATTTTTTTTAATTTTTTTCATATTATATTTTCATGATATCTTATTATTATATTACACAATGAACAATCCTTTCATACTTGCACTTTTACAATATCATATATATATATTCACATTATGTTTTTTTAGCCTAAACATTCTATTTTTTCAATCTTATTTGTATGTTAACAAATATTATATAATTGTAAATTTATTTCACATCATTAAAAACAATTAAAATTTTAACTACAGTATAACCACATTTTAAGCAAAAAATCATTCAACTCATAATCCAAATCATACTAGTGAAAACATATATATATATATATATATATCACGTATTTAAAATTTAACTACAATATAATCACATTTTAAGCAACAAAATAAAACATTTAATTACATATCAGGTATATAATCTTTGTAGACACTTAGGACCACTTCTCCTATTGAAATATTTGTGAATTATATTGTCGTTATTTCCTTTTTCTCCTTTTGTAAGTCACTTTCCTTTTATGCTATGAGACATTGCCTCGGTAAAAAAATGGATGAAGATTTACTAGGATAGAAAATGGAAAGACGTAGAAGACGAAGTAAGAAAGAAAATGAAGGGATAGTGGTAGGGGTGAGAGGCGAGGAAGAGGGAGGCTTTTAAAGGTGGAGAATAACAGAAAGAAAAATAATGTTTCATTAATCAACCAATCATATTTATCCATGTGGTAGCATAATCCAAACGGCTCAATCTTACGTTGTCATATGTCAATTGTTATCCATCGGTTAAGGTCAAAATTTTGCCCCTAACACATAGCAATTATGACCCATTTTGAATTATTTTTTTTTATTTGGGCTTCATAGTTGTTTAGCAATAGTGAATCAATTTTTTTTAATTTCTAAATAGGACACGATTTTGTTATTTTTTTTCCATTGGAGTCACAGTTTTTTAGCAACAGTGAACCCTCAAAATGCTAATTGTTATATATAAAAAAATAAAAACAAAAGAAGTATATGGATAACAGGAAAAACATATTCCCAAAATATATAATTGAATTATTTTTTAAAGTTTAATAAATATTTTTTTAATTGAGAATGCTTTTAAGATTTTTATTTTTTTTTAAATTTAAGGGCCACATCCTAAATTTTTATTTAATTTTTTTTTAGTTTGAGGCTCTACGTCATTCTTAATTTAAAAAATAATAATTTTTTTAAAACCATTGACCCTTGGGTTAGTGACATTTAAATAAAAAGAAAAAAATTGTCACTAACCCGAGGGTGAGTGACATTAAAACAAAAATTTTGTTTTAGCTTCTCCACTGCATATTTCTTCTCTTCCCCGCGTTCAGTTTTCCTCTCAGTCAGATACATTAAATCCTTTCTTCTTCATTTGCACATTTCTTCATTTCTTTTCAATTATCTCCCATTCCTCTCCTCTCATTCAAGTTTCTTGCATATTTCTTCTTCTCTGTTCAATTTTCTCCTATTCTTCATCTCATTTCGGACCATTTCTGTATTATCTCTCATTCCAGCTGCGTTCAAGATTTCAACTTTTTGATCATCCGTCATATACTTTTTGAAGTTTGCATTTCATTTTGAGATATTTTTTATTTCCTATTTGCTTCTCATATACTTTCAATTTGTTCTTTTAAAAAATTTGATATTTTTTTTTAATTTTAACAGATTTTCAAGAGTTGCATTCTTTAGTATTTGAGTTCATTTTTGTATTACTTCTCATTCTGGTTGCGTTCAAGATTTTAACTTCCTAATCATCTCCCGTATACTTTTTGAGGTTTGCATTTCATTTCAAAATATTTTTTGTTTCTTATTTTCTTCTTATATACTCCCAATATTTTCTTGTAAAAAATTTTGATTTTTTTTCATTTTTAATAGATTTTAAAGAGCTTCTATTCTACATGGACACTTTTTTTGTTTAAAGTTCAATGTAATATTTTTAGTATCTTTTATCTCTAAATATTTTAATATATTGTATTTGATTATTATTTACACACAGACATTGAAAAAAGATTCATCATGAGTAGAATGAAGAAGATTATATGTATTCATGCAAATGAAAGAATTTTTTATACCAATAAGGGAACAACATTTGTCTGTGACAAGTCAAAATTGTTAAAAGTTGACCCTAACATTAGTCTTGAGCAGTTGAAGGTTGTAGTTGAAAAAAATTATGGCTTTAGTCAAGACTGTATGTATCTGAGTTGGTGTACTAATACCCACGATCACCTAATCCAACTTGATACTTACGCGTGTACATTAGAGGGTGATTCGGATATCCAAACCATGTGAAAAGCAAACTGGCACTTTCTATATCAATTGGGGGCACCTAAATTATATGCACATATCTCAACTAATGATGTGGGCCCATGTGTTGAAGAAAATGATGTGATTGAACCGTTGACAAGACCATGTGCAAGTCAGATTATTGGACTTGATGAATCAGTTTCCTTGTTCAGCTCTTATCTCGGAGATACTCATCCATTTGAGACCCAACTTTTCAATACTCAACAAATGTCACCTGTCAATGACATATATCAGCCGAGTTCATCCACATTATTAATGTGTGATAACAATCCTCTAAGTCCCCCAAATGCGACTGAAAATATAATGAATTTTGAGGCAGAGAATAAGAATGATGCTCTGCCAAATGTCAATGAATATGGGGACAATGATATCGATAAATTTGATACAGAAGGAAATCCAGCCACTTTATCGAATCAGCATTTTGATCAAGCATTTTTTTTTATCTTAGATTAACAATAACAATATGAGTAAATTTGAGAGACTTGACGTGGAGGGGGCCATCGATCTGAATAATGACCAAGAGATATATGTTGGCATGCAATTTTCTGATAAGCAGTCAATGAGTCGTGCTATAAAACTTTATTCAATTCGCACCATACATTCAAAGTGCACAAATCTTAAATGAAGTATGTGGGATACCATTGTCCAAAGTATAGTGTTAGATGTAACTGACGGATAAAGGCATGTCAATCAGGGGCAGAAAATAACTGGTAGGTAATAAAGTATGCGGGGCACATACTTGTATCTCTCCTATGCTATCACAAGATCATCCGAATTAGACTTTGATATAATAGCACCAAATATTGTGTCAATGGTCACAGAAAATCTTTGTTTCTGTCCGTGATATCATTGAGAGGATACATAACACTTTTGGATATACAGTGCCATATAAAAAAGTATGGTGTGGTAAGTAACAAACAATTGCAATTGCCTTTAGGAATTGGGAAAAATTGTATGCAATTTTTCCATGATGGTTGGTTGTCATCTTGCACTTCAATTCAAGTTCATACTTTGAATTTGTGACTACGGAATGCCCATAGACAACATCGGATACAGAGATAACAATTATGTTTCAAAAGGTATTTAGGATATTTAAGCCTTGCATTGATGCTTTTGATAACTTGAAACTGATTATCTAACTGGATGGCACATTTCTATATAGGAAATATAAAGGAACGTTGCTGATTGCTAGCTCACAAGATGGGGCCAGAAAAGTTGTCCCCCTTGCATTTGCCTTTACTGAGGGTGAAATGTATGAGGCATAGGGGTGATTTCTTAGTAACCTTAGGCGGCGAGTTATGCCAAACAAGCAAGACATTTATTTGATATTTGATCGTCATTTGAGAATATTAGCAGCAATCACAAACTCAAAAAATGGTTAGCAACCACCCCATGGGCATCAAATGTTTTATTTAAGGCATATTGCAAGTAATTTGAATATGACATTTAGAATCAAATGGTTGAAGAAGAAGTTTGTCAACATTGGCTATTTGAATGAGTGCCATTTAGTTGATGAACAATTAGCAAAAATATGATAGTTACATTTAGAGATAGCAAATTGGGTAGAAAATATATCAAAGAGTAAGTGGTCACATGCATATAACATATATGGGTATTGTTGGGGGCACATAACAACAAATTTAGTCTAATGTATAAACAGTGTTTTCAAAAGTGTTAGATTCTTGCCCATAATTAGGTTGGTCAAGCAACAATGTATCGGTTGAATAGATATTGGATTGAGCGGGCACAGACCATATTTGCCCAAATGCAAGCAAATAGCTTATTCTCTGAGGACATCCACAAGAAAATTTTAGCCAGAATTGTAAAAGCATTTGTCTTATCAGTCTATGGTTTTGATAGAAGATTTTCAGAGTTCGAAGTTGAAGAGCCTTATGATCCCTCCAACAAACAGTATAAGCGAACTTGTAAGATTAGCCTTACGAATAAAACATGTGATTGGGGGGTACTTGATGCAAGATAAAATTGGACATAAAGTTATGTTAATGTATCTTCCATTATTTACTGATTTTGTAGAAGCTGGTCAGTATAGTTGGGAATCAGCAGTGTTGGCCCATTTATATAGAGAAATGTATAATGCCACCTATTATGACAAGGTTAACATAGGGGGTTGTCTGACTTTACTTCATTTATGGGCATGAGATGGATTCTCCAGTCTTGCTCCACAAAGACCCTCGCAACCTGATTTGCAGATGGCTATCTACCTTATTAGACCCCCACTAGGTTTTAGGTACATACATATATATTTTGTGGATTCATTGTTTTTCGATAATTGATAAACTAATGTGTATTCTCCTATCCCTCATTGGTGGCAACATGCTTCACAATATCCTCGACCGACTACAGATGCTTTGCGGCAATGCAGAATACTATTAGATCAAATGAAGAACGACGAGACTTATATTTATATATTTACTTATTTTTCATTTTACGATTATAACACGAAGTAACTATATTCTTTTATGTAAGATATTTGGCTTCTATATGACTCATCAGAGGTTGGCCAATTGATTCTAGAGTATTACTTAGTGATGTTTAATATATAGCGTGCATCTGTGCCTATACTATGCTTTTAGATAGTTGAGTGATATCAATTTGGTAAGATGCAGCATATCTTGAAAAAACCATTTAATATAAGATCACTGCATACTCTTCAATTAAAAGGAAAGGTTTATAAAGACTGGTAAGAAGAGCATATAATTTTCATTACAGCATGGAATTCATGACTCCAAGTTGTGGCACAGAACGACCTTACTGATAGACCACTAGATTACGCATCGGATTACATGTGTTGGTATTGACAACATACACTATAATAGATCTATCCTACTAGTAGTTTTTAGAGTTTTGTGGCATGACTTTTTCTTATCTTTATATTTTATATCTTTATATATATATATATATATATATATGTATTATTTTTAACCATTGATTTTTTCTTTTACAGGCTGATGTGTTGGAAGATTTATACAAACTTGATATCCCTGATCTGCCGACACTTAGCTATGGAGATTTCAAGTAGAGGGCAAACGGTGATATCCAAACCATGTTACATGCTTTAGGGAACATTGAGATATACTCATCTCCCACCCAGCACCACTAGTACCTGATCTATCTAAACTTTTAGAGCCACAGGCAAAACCAAGAAAAAGATGTCATGGGTTCCTCTTATCTAGGGAATCGAGGTCTAGTGATAACTTTGGTGGATTTTATACAAATATGCCATCATCATCTTACACGACAACCCCTATATCTAGTGGTGACGTTGAACCTTCTTCTGTTCCACTACAAACAATCAGTAGAGATGTTGGTTCTTTTTTCTTTTCACCATTCGCAGATGCTAGCATTACAAGTCCATCTTCCTTTGCACCTTATTATACACCTTCATTGTCGTTGTCCACACCACCACTGCAGTTAATGTAATCTGACAGGGTATCATTTACATTATTGTTTACAGATCCATCTGTATTTAGTGTTAAATATGGTAGTACTTCTTTTGTATAATGGGCATCCTACCAACCTCAACAAGGCTTCTTCACTCCAAATCAACCAATACCACATGTTCAGTCTCCTCAATAGAATTTTAGTTCACAATAAATTCGAAATCAGGTGGAGAATGAATCGTTCAAAGAAGAAGATGAGGAAATACATGTAAATGACACCAAAGAGAATGAAGAGTAAGAACAAGAACAGCCATAACAATGATAGCCTTAGCGAATAAGGAGAAGGTCTCAGTGTGGAACAGACAGTCATTACAATTGATAACTATTATTTCTTCTCAAATTTAACACTAATTTGTATTATTTAATTGTACATTTAAATCTCTTTTTCACAATACTTCATTTTCTTCTTAACCAATATCAATTTATCAAAAAATCAATTAATACATTATATACACATCCACATAATATATATATATTATAACATTATTATTTTTAATTTTAATGTGTTATATTTTTAACAAAATTAACTAACAATTTAAGTTATATTTCATTTACAAAAATTTCCTTTTATACATTAACAACAAAAAATATATCTACAAATGTACAACAAATCAATTAATATTTTTCAAAATACAAAAATTTCACAACTATAAGATTAAAAAAATTATATATACAAATTAAGACATTATATTTTTTTAAAATATAAATTCCTACAATTTCAAATTTTAATTTCTATAATTTTAAAAAAAATTAATATTTCTCAAAATATAAATTTCTCACAACTAAAAAATGAAAAAAAAAATTATATATACAAATTAAGAATTATATTCTTCAAAATACAAATACAAAATTTTTTATTGTTAAAAAAATTTTATATAAATTTAAATTATAAATATATTAAAACTTGATTGTAAAATTTATTTTATAAATTTCTTTTTTAAAAATTCTTATATGAACTTTTCTTAAGACATTTACTTAAAATTTAATTTCTACCAATTTAATAAAAATTTATTAATATTGCTCAAAACATAAATATTTCACAATTACAAGTTTAAAAAAATTATATATATATATATATATTAAGACATTATATTATTCAAAATAGATAAAAAATTTTCTTTATACTTGAACAAATTCTATATCAATTTAAACAATAAATAAATTTAAAAATGATTTTACATTTAAGTTCACTAATTTTTTCAAGTCTTATATGTTTTTAAATCAATTATTTTAAATTTAATTTCCACAACTTTAAACAAAATTAATTACTATTTCTCAAAATGAAAAAAATTATATATACATATTAAGGCATTATATTATTCAAAATACAAATAAAAAGTTTTTCTTTGTACTTCATCAAATTTTATATAAATTTAAACAGTAAATAAATTAAAAACTGATTTTAAATATGATTTTACAAATTTTTCAATTCTTATATGTTTTTTTTAACAAGAATTATTTACAAATTAATTTGTACAATTTTAAACAAAATTAATTAATATTTCTCAAAATAAAAAAAAAAATATATATATATATATACATATTACAACATTATATTATTCAAAATACAAATAAAAAAATTTTCTTTATACTTGACCAAATTTTATATCATTTTGAACAATAAAAAATTAAAAATTGATTTTAAATATGATTTTACTAATTTTTTCAATTCTTATCTGTTTTTTTAAAACAATTATTTAAAATTTAATTTGTATAATTTTAAACAAAATTAATTAATATTTCTCAAAATGAATATAAATATATATACATATTAAGCATTCTATTATTCAAAATACAAATAAAAAAATTTCTTTATACTTGAACAAATTTTATATCACTTTAAACCATAAATAAATTAAAAATTGATTTTAAATATGATTTTGCTAATTTTGTCAATTCTTATCTATTTTTTTAAAACAATTATTTAGAATTTAATTTGTACAATTTTAAACAAAATTAATTAATATTCTTCAAAATGAAAAAACTTATATATATGTATTATATTATTCAAAATACAAATAAAAAATTTCCCTTACACTTGAACAACTTTTATATCAATTTAAACAAATAAATTAATTAAAAATTAATTTTAGATATAATTTTACTAATTTTTTTCAATTCTTATCTGTTTTTTTAAACAATTATTTAAATTTTATTTTGTACAATTTTAAACAAAATTGATTAATATTTTTCAAAATGGAAAAAATTATATATATATATATATATATATATATATGTCTATCTATATTAAGGCATTATACAACATATAAATAAAAAAATTTATATAAATTCAAGTAATAAATTTATAATTTCTTAAATTTTTTAAAACTTTTTTAAATTACTTCTTTTAAAGTTTTTAAAAAATTTATTAAAAAAAATTGGGACGCGAGCCTGTAGCTTCATGTCCCTTAAGATTTTAAAAAAAAAATTTTAAAAAATTAGTAGGATGCAGCCTTCGCCGCCCATTTTACTAAAAAACATAATTTTGTTATATATTTTAGAAACATATTTTATTTGTTATCCATATACTTCTTTTGTTTTTTTCTTTAATATATATCCGTCAAAATGTACAATTTAGTTGCTATTCTTAGAAAACTATCATCCCATTCCAAATATACATAATATATACTGATAGTTAAAGATAGCCCTTGTTACTCTTCTTAACTAAAAGTAGAAATTCATTGGGTTAAGCTGAACTTCCTCATTCTCTTAATGCCAATATCTTGCACACCAAGTAGGGTGCTCCTTGTCCTAAAATAAATGATATTAACTGTTCTTGATATTTTTTTAAATTATAGTTGATATTTTTCTTTTTTTAAAAAATATTATTTGATTTGATATATATTATATTTTAAAAATATAATATTGAAATTTTATATATATTAATTTGTTATCTAATTTATTTTCTATCAATGAGGATAACTTTTTTGTATATTATACATTTCTTCTAAAAAAATAAAATCATTAGTTATGGTAACAATAAAATCATAGTCTTATATTGAAATTTAGCATGAATATAGCTATTTTTACTATCCCATTATGAATAAAATTATAAGCTTTTAATGTACATAAAATTAACTTAATTGTTAAAAAAAATGAAAAAAAGTTTTTGTAATATGTATCAAATGTCAAGAGAGTTGGATAATTTTTTTTAAAAAAATAAAAATATCAAGTATAATTTAACTAAAATTTTAAGGAAGTTAGTATATTTTATAATTTAAATTTACTTGATAATTTATTGATAAATTGAAGGACCGAGCTTACTTTTCAATGGATCCATCTACTGGTTGATGACTGGAACCCAAAAAAAAAAAAAAATATTAGTGGTTGGAAATATATCGGTTTTATTAGACCCGATCGCTACATGAATTTTGAGATTTATTTTACATAAAAATTTGTATTATCTTCAATTTTTATAGATTAACACAAATAAACTTGCAGTTCCATTTATTAAATTTAATTATAACCACCGAAATGTTAGTTGTCAGAAATACGTTATGCATAATTGCATAGAAACATTATTACAAGCAAGTACAAGCAACAAAAGTACCCATAATTTAGTATGTGACAATAAAAATAATAACTTAGATCCCTCCTATTAAATAAATCATTATGTTAAAAAGAAAAAAATATATTATATAAAAAATATATAATATTCACTTTTTTCTTTTCACTTATTTTTTATTTTTCCTTTTATTTATTTATTTTTAACAAAATGATACCTATGTCCGGACTCCAAACGACACCGACATTTCCAACAGGGACGTGGTATGTCAAATGAAATGTAACAGCCACATTGTACAATAATGGAAAAAATTCACTAGTTACACCTTAGAGGAATGAAGGGCAAGACTGCCAATACAGGTTTAATTTTAGTTTTAACCATAAAATTATTAGATTAAATTTTAGTATACAATTATCCTAATATCAATTTATAAAAGTATTCTTAGTTTTCTCATTAAAAGTTTTTCATTCATATTTTATTCTCTAAAATATAATTTTCAAAAGTCAAATTCATACTAAAAAACATTTGTCAAAATTTTTCCTAATTACTTCAATTTTTTTCCTTTGGCTAAAATATACATTTAATACCTTAATTTTACCTTGAATTTTACTTTCATCTCATAACTTTATTTTATTTTAATTTTATCTTTTAACTTTATCTTAAATTTTATTTTTATCTCTTAATTTTATTTTATTCTAATTACCTTAAGTAATTTTTGAAAATTACAAAACTAAATTGAGATGAAAGTAAAATTAGAGATAAAATTTAAAAAATAAATTAAAACCAAATAAAATTAAAAGAAAAATGTGAAGTTTAAGATAAAATTAAAGTATCAAATTGAAACTACATAAAATTAAAAGATAAAAGTGAAACTTTAAATGAAACTAAAATACTAAAAGTATGACTTTTCTTTTCGTTTTTTTTACTTCAACTTGATTAAAATTTTCTATGAAAAAAAATGCTCTTGAAATTACAGAGAGAAAAAAATTTAGTCAGTACAAAATTTAAAAAATACTCCTTTTGGCAACACCAAAAATAACGCCCCATCTAGGACAACTTGGATTTGAGATCAACCTAAGCCATAGACGAGAAAAATAATGGGCCGTAACCTCAACCCTACAGGAAGCCCAATCACATTTAGTTGGCCCAAATTTGTGGAACTTTCACATTCTTTTAACGATGGTGTTTCCTTCGCGAATTCATTCAGGATGTAAGTGAGGAGGGTCGCAGCCATATAGTGTGGCGCTAAAGATGGAGGGGATTTCGAATGCTGGGGACGAATCAGAAGTGGTGTTAGAAGCCCTAAGAACAAGAGGGTGGTTTTTTGGAGACTTGCAGCAAGTAAAGGCTACGATCTTCATCCAATCCGTTCTAGCCATTGATGGAACGAATGTGCTGGATTCTGTGGAGTCGGAGCTCTTGAATTTGGACCTTAGATCAATCGGAGGCAAGTCCTTGCCCGACCCTCCTCTTCTTCGCAAGTCTTCTTATCTTCAGGGCCCCAAAGTCCTTCAGGCAATCACTACCCTTATTTCCACCTTCGCTTGAATTCTGTCTGGCTTATGTTTGGCTTCTTTGGTATAGTAGACGAATCAAATTGTGGGATTTCTTGCTTTTTAGATACTATGTAGATTTATTAATGAATGAAAATTTGAAAATTATGGATTGGTGTTGTTTAAAGTAAATTTTTTTTCGCTTTTGTTTTTGTTACATTATACCCATCCCATCAACTAAATACTGCCTTATTGGAACTGGGAACTGGTTTTCTTGAATCCTATAACTTTAGAGTTACTTGACTTTTACTTCCTGTCTTTACTTCATGACTTTTTGGTTGTGGATCGTTTGAGCAGATATCTTCAGTAAGGGACATCTCTAAAAGCAGTGTGGATGAATTTTCAAGAAGCTCAGGTTGTCGGCGACTTCTTAGATTAGGTCTCACAGATGGGCACTCCGATGTTACTGCTATAGAATATTCCCACATCCCATTTATACCTGACAATGTGGTTCCTGGTACTAAGGTACTGAAATTCTTGTTACACTTGCTTTACCTTGTACATAAGAGAGATGATATAATGTAGTAATTATATTTTGTTTTTATATTAGACATATATAATCTTAATCAGGCTGGTTTCCCCCAAACATGTTGTGTATTTGAGTTTCAAGGAAATCATATATTACTATAGGGCATGTATTATTGTGATTAGAATTCTAAATATGTTGTCTAATGTCTAGGTAATTCAATATTTTTGTCTGTAATTCTAAATATTGTTTGACAACCGTCAATAACTTGAGTTTCAGGGGAAAAAAAGAAAACTTGGTCGATAAATATTCTGATGTGTGCCCTTGTCAAAATTCAAAATTTGTTAATGTGGAAACTTTAAAGATGGTAGTTTGGTTGGCAATGAAATCTGAAATTGTAAACATTTTATTTCTGAAATAAGATACGATGGAATTAAATCCAAAGTTTGGTTTACTTTTGGCAATAAAAGCATATATGATGATTGAGAAAAGCTCATTTCAAATGAGTAGCTTGGATGTAGAAGACGCAATAGCTGGAATTTAAAGCTCATTTCGAATTTTTGTGATGTCATTCTTTTAGTCTGTTAGTGAATATTGATGTAGAAGAAAGGTAATCTGGTCCCCGACCCCCACTCTTTTTCCCAATGCTATTGACGGAGGAGTTGGCCTTATGGTGACTGAGGTGTTCAGGGAATATTGCTTGAATGATTGGTTAATTCTGTTGAGAATCAGTGGAATGCTTGAGATATTGTAGCAGGGTCCTACAATATGATGGTCTTCTGCACTTTAAAGCTTTAAAGTTCCTTGGGATTTATTGTTCTTTCAGTTTAAGTTGGGAAGTTCTGGTTTATGGTTTGTATGTGCAATAATGCGATCATAATTTGGAAAAGCAAATATGAAATTGTTGGTTTTGTAAACTCACTATTTATTGCATGAAAAGGGACAATAGTAGTAATAAGCCCCAGAGGGTATATATGTGGAGTCAAGTGAATATTGGTATCTTATGCTTTGAGCTGAGCACTATTACCCATTAGCACTATAAGAGTTGCTGATAGTTGTCATATTTTTTTTCCTCTGGGGGGAAAAGTATAACTTGTATTACAATGTCTTGATTACAAGAATTGTTAGAAGATTCCTGGCACACAGAATTTGGCAATGAAATTTTTCATCAGTAGATGCTTGTTTGGAATATTTTAATTGATACAGTTATGTTTTTGTTAATTATCATTAACCTATGTATTTTTGTTCATTGATATGGTTGTATTTTCTAGGTTTCTACTACAGTATATGCTTGATCTATTGCTCTCTCTTTCTTTCTCTTTTATGTGTTTGTTTGCTATATGTATCCTTATTATGTGTTTGTTCATGAATTATTATCACTTTTTATTAATTAATATTGTTCTCATATTCTATTTGACAGATTCGTTTGGAAGATAAAGCTGTAATTCGTAGTGGTATAGTTTGTTTGAATTCTGAAGTATTGACTGTATTAGGAGGTGTTGTTCAATCACTCTATGAAGAATGGCAGATGCACCAAAAATATTCAGGATTCTCTCGATCATCTTTAAGGAAGCTAGAGGAAAATGATACAAGCCGTCCTCCTCAATTTGTGAAGCTGCAGGTTGGATCTTCCTCAGGTCAGTTTGGCTCAGAAGCACATTGATGTTGTCCTCTCCCTTTTCTTTGAGAGTAAAACTAAAATGTATAAGAAATTAGCGAGGACTTCCACAAGTGCATTAACAAGGTCAATCATTGTCTATACTCTATACTTGAATAAGGTATTGGGCCTGATAATCTATGAAGGTCTCTAACTTCTTAATGTCCAAACTTGATAATACAAGGTTTGCCTGGGGTCAAATATTTGAACCAGGATTGGGGACTAAAACCTGCGTCATTTTGCTCTCTAGAAAAAGCTGGTATAAAAAAGCACTATATCCACTACTCTTTGGTGCTAGGAGTGATTCTTTCATCAGTCTACTGACTGTTCTATTCATTTGTAAATCATTATTCTCCATTAGAGTATGTATCTTTTGCAAACAATGGTGGACCTGCTATTAGCATTTGGCTGCACTTAGTTTTTTTTCTCATTTAATTGTGTGTTTTGGGTATTAGTCATTGTCCTCCATAATTAACAATTCTTATTACCGGCAGTCACTTGGAACATTGATGAACTCGCACCATTTTGTTGTTAACTTGTGTGAGGTCCATTTGATGTTACAATTCAAAGTTTGAATGAATTATGGATGCCTTATTTGTGTTAAACTGTTAATAGACATTCAGACACCAAATGAATTGCATGCGCCTCAAAACATGTGATTAGCTGGATAGAATTGACAATGAAGGTGATCTCCTGCAGGTTATGGAGATTCTAACTTTAGAACTAGTAAGCCTATTGCTGTGGTTGGCAAAACTGGGATGAGGTCAGCTGGTAGCCAGCAATACCCTGATCAGAAATCAGAAAGCGTGGATATAAATTCAAAATCTAGATTGACTCCAGAAAGAGCGGAAGAAAAGCCTAGCAGTTCTGGGACAAGACCAAAAGAAGGTGCTGCATTTCTCTAATTCTTTTCACTAATTACTTTCTATTGGTATGGTTTGGTAATCTTAAGGTTCAACTGGAATTGATATAATTAACTGTTAGTCTGTGTTGCTTATGCTTCTCAAGTGAAAGGGGAGTGTCAATATAATATATTTCATATGCTGATGCACAACTTATAAATCCCCTAGGAAAAGGGTTGGCAGTAGGTTTGTAAACATGCAGTTTATGGATGGGGTTGTAGGTGGGTATTAAATCCGTCCAATGCTCCTATTGCCCCATAAATGTTATTTTTAATTTGTAATTGAATATTATAAATCAAATAAGATTATAATTATGTTACTTAGAGTTTATGTATTTTTCCTATGGGAATGAAGTATAGACGTAAAAGATAATTTGAACCAAGGAGAACCCATCTGAGAATGAATGACAATTTTAAATGCTATGCAAAGATAAAGTGCAGCAGAGTTAGTTATGCATATGTTGAGCAGATAATTATTCAAGAGTTAATTTTAAGCAATGCCAAGATGGTTGTTTTTGGCTTACGGGACCACCATGGTTTGTGGTCACTGTACTAAACTCTGATTTGGCTTAATTATATGAGTTCCCCAAAAAGAAAAAAGAGTTAATATTAAGCAACGTTGAATTTAACATAATAATAACCAAATCTGGATCTGGAAACCACTCACATGTAATCAAATCCTATCAAATTATATAATATAGGATTGCCACAACTAGAGCCTGAACCATGCCAAACCACATTGCGAAGGAGCCAAGAACTTTTCAGGTTGATGGGTATACTTTCATTGACAAACAAGAGAGTACTCAAAAACCAAGAAGGATGAAGAAAACTGAGATGTAGTTTTGAGCTTGGAGTTTGCTTGTTGGCAGTGGATTGAACAAAAGGAGAAAATTGAGACAGAGACGATGATGTATGATTTTGTCCAAATCATCTTCAGGTGCACCTTCTACAATGGATGATGTCACATTGTATGTCTCTCTTAAGCACAAGTGATAGAAACTGATGAGCACTTAAGCAACGTGGGGAATCGTCCCCCAAAAGTTATCTATTGAGGTGGGAGAACCACCCTACTTAAGTATTCAATTGAGCATCCCATACTACTCAATGTAAGATTTTGGCATCCCATACTACTTTGGTCTCTATCAATTAGCTGTCCTTGAAAAGCCGACGTCCCGATGGCTACACTCTGTGACACTTCACTCAACAGCACTTCACTCGGTCTTTTGTAGGTCAAAACCCTTTATAGGTAGCCCTTTTTGAAGTCGCCAACTACCAGTTCTGATACCAATTGATGGGCATTTAAGCAAGGTTGGGAACCCTCCCCAAAAGCTAATTATTGAGGTAAGAGAACCACCATATGTAAGTACCCCATTGAGCATCCCATACTACTTAATGTGGGACTTTGGCATCCTATACTACTTTGGTTTCCATCAGAAACAAAATAGGGAAATGGGAAGGTGATCATTGATGATGCCTTTGTAGAAGAAAAGGGAAACCAGAATGAAAAAGAGGAAGAAAAATAAAATTGAGCAAGACATAGCAGCAACAAGTGCTTGAAGTAAAGTTGGAGGATAGGAACCATAAAGCTCTAGTTAAGTGGTACTTGAGTCGTCTCCAGGTCTGAAGGATCAAAGTTCGAATCTAGTCAGAGCCAAAGTTAGCCCCCCAAAAAAATGTTGGAGAGTAGGAAACTGATTATCTGGTTTTCTTGGTAAAATGCAGAAAAGTGAGAGAATGATTGAGAGTATTATGTTTCTTCTTGAAGATGCAGAAATGAAAAGAGTGAAAGGTTCATAGAAGATCGTGGCTACAAAATCCTGGGATTTTCACTGGATTTTTATTTAAAAATTTGGGTCTATCCAATGGAATGGATTCTCAGTAATGTCTATCAGGAAGCTGGACTCAATCGGAACCTGTCCATGAAGTGATTCTTCCTGATCGACTGGGTAGGGTTGGCATAATTGGTGGATGGATGGGGTGGGTTGTGGGTTATAGGCATAGATTGCCATTCCAAGTTGGCAGATTGAATGTCAAAGAGTTTCTGCTTCTCTTAGCATCAATGTTGAGACAAATAGTCATTGAGAATGAATTGATCATCAAACAAATATTCAAATGATATAAAATTAGAATTATAAGCATGCCTTAAATGATTTAAGGTGCCAAAGGTTTACTATCTAACTTAAGTTGCGCGATTGGCTTAGATCCCTTTTTATTTTTATTATTTGATTCTTTTCTCCTGTTGTAGTATTGTGATCTTGATGCTTGTTCTTTCATATAGTTGTGGAATCTGTTCCTGTTCAAAATCAAGCAGCTGCTCAGAAATTACTTCAGAAACTGAATTACCCCAATCAGGATGATCGGCCCCACAAGGGTCGGAAACATAAGGGCAAGAAGAAGCAAGAAGATCCAGTTGTATTTACTTTGGAAGAATATGAAAATAGGAAATTTCAGGCAAAAAATCCTATGAAAGACAAGGTTCCTGATATTAATTGTGATGAAAATCTTGCTTGGCAGCTTCAGAATCAATTAAATTTGGAGCATTCTGAGGTCAGCATCTTAATGTTCCTTATTTTTGTTATGTTATCTTGTATATCCTTCACTTTCTTTTTTCTACTTTTGCTATGCTTCTTCCAATGTCATTTATGCAACTTGTTCAGGTACAAAGGGGTTATCATGAAGCTAATGCGGAAGATATTAGAATGAGTATGTTCAATTATGAAAGAGATGATAGCAGCCATCAAATGGCATATGGGGGAAGGGGGAGGGGAAGTGGAAGAGGAAGGGGAAGGGGAAGGGGATGGGGAAGGGGAAGAGGAAGGGGAAGATTTGGTTAGCTGTGCTGCTCTCCTCTTTTGTCTGTCTCAACTATCCTTTTTGGCTGATTTGCGATCATCTATGCTCGCCTTTTTCAAGTTAGTGGAATTCATCAGAGAAAGTCTTTTACAGGCATATGATCCAAAAGTATGGTTGCTGCCACGGTTGCTACTTGCTTCGCATTGCAAGCTTCAACAAGCAATGTGTGATTCCATTGGCTTATATGTAGATATTATACATTTCTACCGAGCTAAATTTGATCATTTAATACCTTAACTGTTAAATTAGAGAAGTTCTTGTATGCCCTACGTATGTGTGTAATGGTCTTAGATTTAATGTGCAAGTGTGATTAACATGTCAGATTTTGCAAATGTATACATGTGTGTGCAAGAATTTCTCATTCAATTGTTGGTCCATAGTAATAATATTTTTTTTAATGTTTTTTCGGTCCATAATGAATTACTATGAGAAAAATTCATTCCTAGATTTGATGAGGCTTATGGCTGTTTGGTTGAACTAATGAGTTAATTTGTTCAATAAAAATTTGGATGAACTCATGGGAATGATCGTTCATGGCTTTTCATTTGGATACACGGGTTTGAATTTAAAACCTCTTGATTCTCAATAAATTTTCCTAACCAGCGTACTAAAGAGGTCTCGAGTCTATTTACACTAATGCCGTTGACATGAAAATCAATACAGAATCATGAGCCGTAGAGGTTGTCGACTTGTAATCTGACCCTTTGTTCCATGCTCTATGCACGCTATAATACTGAAGATACAAGCAATAGTTCCATGCTTACATCTGATTGCCCAAAGTCTCTGATTACATAATAGAGTTTTTTTTTTTAAAAAAAAAAGCCTTTGTCTCTAATATGAATAAATAAAAATGTTACCATAAAAATTCACCAAATAAAAACGTAACCGAAAGAAATTTCTAGGACTTTTTAAGAAACAGATCATTGTTAAATAGTTTTTTTCCTCTTAAATTTATTTATTATTTTCACTTGATTTTTTAAATATATTTCATGCCAAATTGATCTTATAAAGGGTCAATTTTATGATACAAGTGAGACAAATTTAAAGAATCCAAAACAAAATAATAAATAATTTTAAGAAATTAAAACGCTGATTTAACCAAAATATTAACTATCTAATTTAGTTGAGAAAATAGGCACGGTTGGTTGGGAAGATAAATAGACGACAAAATAAATTATTGGCAACGGTGATGAATCACAGCGAATAATATCTGGAGTCAAACTCGCACCCTTGCCTCAGCACTTGATGGTCACGGGGAGTTCTCAGCCTTGGGCGGTGACAAAGTTCACTTCGAAGGTAGAAGCCGATCGTCACTGATCCTTCTTCTTTTCTAATTGGTGATGATGAAGAATATGGAAACCGTTCAATGGCTTCAACCATCGTTCGCCATCTTACTGTCATTCTTAATCGCTACTAGAGCTTACAAAAGAAAATCACTCAGCTTTTCTGGAGCGATTTCGGGTTTCCTCGTTATGGCCATTCACATTTCTGTAGGATACAGGTGCCTCCTCTCGTCTGGGATTTTTGTTTTTCTTTATATCCTGCTCTTTTTATCGCGTAGATTTAACGTCTCTTTTCTGGTGCTAATTTTCTTTCTTTCTTTCTTTCTTTTGAATAAAGATTTGGAGCTATGCTGCTTACGTTCTTTTTCACTTCGTCTAAGCTCACAAAGATGGGAGAGGATAGAAAGCGAAAAGTTGATCCTGAATTCAAAGAGGGTGGACAAAGGAATTGGTGTGTTGTTCTCTGTCCTCTCTCTTGGTTGAGTGTTAGTAATTAGTGTTGTTGTATTAGTTTCGCGTCACTTTTACACCTCTCACAATCAATGTTTTAATGCAAAAACTGAGTTGGATAATTTATTCTCTTGTGCTAAATCATTCATAAAGGGGTAGGTGTAAAGGGGGCTGGGAAAATACCATTTCTCCTTATTCTTGTTCCTTATTTAGTACCTTCCGCAGGGAAAATAGCTTCTTTCAAAACTATATGCATAGAGGTAAGGGGATTTTTTTTCTCCCGGCCCCTGTATAAAATGGAGGTATTCGTGAGATACTCGAGGGCTTGTTAAAATTTCAAAGTTGCTAGGCTTATTTTATCAGGGGAAGCGACATTTTACCTTCTTGAACTAAAGCTTAATTACAAAACCAGTACACCAACTTTAAAATTTAACAAAACACCTCCATGAGCTTTGGACTAAAATCGGAATATTAAATCCCCTTTAAAATTAACTAAAAGAGACTGCTTCCTCACCTCGATAATTTTCACACAACAATATCGAGATAGGATGAAAATATAAATGTATCATTTGGCTTCTTGCAATTAATTTTAATTTAGTCCAAAGTTCAAGGAGGTGCTTTGTTACATTTTAAAATTCATGTACAAATTAAGACTTAGTTCAAGGTGGTAAAATATAGTTTCCCCTGTTTATTAAATAAATGACTTTGAACAACATAATTAACTTATTTAGTTAAACAAGATAAGTTTGAGAATTTGATGCTTCGCTCGTTGAGCTCACAATTCATTGCCATTTAAATAAAATAAAAATAATATATGAAGCACACATATAAACATATACAAAGGAAGCAAAATCGAACAAAATAGATTCCATAATTTCAATAGAAACTGAAAATTTGAGAGACATAGAAACAAGAACAGGAAAGTAGGTAGTCAAGAAAGTAAGAATGGGAAGAGTACAGACAAAATTAATTTGACTGAGGACATTGGCAAGGTGTGTGAAGCTTTCAAGGAGGAGGAGACTCAATGGAATTCCCTGTGTTGGATGGCCAAGTTGGAGCAATATGGTTAAGGAATGAGTGAGTGTACAGAGTTTTTCTTTTAGTTTGCGATATCTTTTGACATAGTGTACCAAAATCCACATTTACTTATAAAATCATTAGCCCTTTGGCTGGTGGTAGGAGGACATGATAATCAATGAGAAAAATTGCTGTTCCTCACTGTGGTGGACACACATATATGCCATTTTCGTAGTGCATACGGCAGGCACCAAAGCACTGCCAGAGGGAGGTCACCCTGCCTTGGAGGGTTTATGGCAGATGGGCTTCTGGTCGCCACACCTTTCTACCGTGGTGGTCATGGCAGCAACCTTTAACAACACTAATAAAATAATAGTTCATAATTCTTTATGAGTTTAATTTATGTATGTGCACAGAAGTATAATCATATTTACGATTCTATTCGAAATCTTGATTAAAGTTTGGGCTCAAATTTGAGCTTGATGTATTTTAACTGAACAAGTTTGAGCATACTAAGGTTGTATGGCTCAGCTTGATTGTAGCAAATCTTGTTTTGGGCCATGTGGTCTTGCATTAAATGCCTCTTTAACCACTTTTCTTGACTTAGAATTGACAGTATTTGAAAGTCACGTAAAGAATTCATTCTAATCATAGTGGTCAGTACCAAGGTCACAAAAATAAATATATCAAAATATAAAATTATTATTGGTGCTACTATTTATTTGCTATCTGATCAAGCCCACTCGAGAACCTTGTAGCCTGCAACTAACTCCCTCCATATCTGCTATTAAATACCAGGTGAAAAATGCAACTTTTTGATGAAATTCCACTGCTTCTGTTTTTCAGGATACAAGTTTTATCCAATAGCGGCATTGCCACAGTTTTGGTCATAATTGTATGGAAATTGACAGAAGGGCAAGATAAGTGCTTAAATTCTAAAGACTCAGCTCTGATCACCTCTCTTATTGGTGGCATTATAGGCCATTATTCCTGCTGCAATGGGGACACTTGGTCTTCTGAGCTTGGAATTCTCAGTGAGGATCAACCACGTCTAATCACTACCTTTAAGGTGAATAATCTCTTGGTCACAACTGTACATGCATGGATTTTTCCTTACTTGTATTTGGCATCCTGTTGTTTCAATTTAATACAAATACATGATTGTCAGCCTGTTCGGAGGGGCACAAATGGTGGTGTGACAAAAGCAGGACTTCTAGCGGCTGCAGCTGCAGGCAGTGTCATTGGACTGTCGTTTGTTCTTCTGGGACTTTTGACTACCAGATGCGATTCTGATATAGCCCTTAAGCAATTACTGGTCATACCAATCTCCACCCTGGCAGGACTATGTGGAAGTGTAATTGACTCTCTGTTGGGTGCAACATTGCAATTTAGTGGATTCTGCACTGTTCGCAATAAGGTAAATTTAGTTACACCCCCAAGAAAGCGTACTTTCGGGCTACTAGCATAATGCATTCATTCTATATTTGATCACTTGTTAGATATTTGTTACGTGACAATTTTCTACCTCATTTGCAGATTGTTGGAAAGCCAGGACCAACGGTTAAAAAGATCTCAGGTCTCAATATTCTAGACAACAATGCGGTGAACTTTGTGTCCATACTTTTGACCTCGGTTTTAACTTCGTTCGTTTGCATGTACACCTTCTGAGCGCATGACGCATTGATTTTGTTGGGACGGAAAGGGGTTCAGAGTTGAAAATTCGCATTTCGTTGGTGTAGTTGTACTAGTAGTCAATCATGAGTAATGTTTCACAACTCTAAAACCACGAAAATTACAGAACGGTGTCCTCCAGCCATTGATCTGTGGGACGACTTTTAAATCATCAGTTCTGGGACAAAATTAGCTTCTTCTATTTTTCCTTTTTTAATGGGATTAAAAGTTGTGGCACTACCTTTTTCCTTCAGTTAAAGGTTGAAAATGATTAGGATCTATCTGGCAGTTTGTTGTTTACGATAAATCTCAAAATGCATGCGCTAACCCGCTTTAATTTTGTTGTTAGCCCTCTTTCAACCCAATCTGGATAGAAAGTAGAAATCTTGACACTTTTTAAGGTTTGTGTAGCTTTAAAATTCGGTTTCTTTCTGTATACGCCTAGTCTCCTAAACTTGCACCCCATTTGTTATATCCTGCAAAAATTGAAGATAAATGTTGATCTCATCCGGATGAGTTTGGCTGCTAAGAGTAACGTTCTTCTACACCACCACTCCTTTCTCACTCTCTTCACGGTTTCTCTTGCATCAAATAATGTAATTTAATTATCATTCTTTATCCTCATTTGTATATAATACATCAATGGTAGGAAGAAAGGAGTAAGATATGCGTGAATCTAAGGAGTCTGTAAATAACAGTTTTGGGGTTTTAATGTGGCCACTTGCTTCCCTCAAATTTCATCCCAATTCTAGGTGCTGCTCCTAATATGATATTCTAGCTAATACATTGTTTGAATAATTTTTAAGTATACCTTTTTAAACTTATAATTTGATGATATTTTTTAGTTTTTTATACTTATCTTGAATGCTGACTCATGTAAAAATCTGTGTAGAATTAATTAAAAAAATATGAATACATAAATGTATCATTTGACTATACAATAAATCAATAAAAATTTGTCTGAGTGGTGTTTCAAATAGTGAGGTTTTTGACACACTAATTTTTTTTTTCGGGTATATTAGATCAATTTAAACCTGTATTACTATTTGTTGGCAAAAAAAAAAAACCCTTTAATACTATTCGTGTATCCATTATATATTAATCACCTAGGTTAGCACCGAGTGGGTCCCATGACTTTGTATGGATCTTTGAACATTTTTGTTAATTCCATGGCCTTCTTGAGTGTTGGATGGGTGACTCAGACTGCACGAAGATTGATCCAAACAACAATGTCAGACTGGGCTTTAGTTTGTCCCTGAATTGCATGAGAGGCTACTTTAATACGACATAAAAGAATGACCCCCCCGATGGTCAGAAAAGACACCCATCATCATTGTTGTTGTTATGTATGACCTTAGGGGCATCCTGTTTTTTTATTATATTACATGATACCATCAAGACAGAACTGCTGGGGCCTACCACTACTAAGCACCATCTTCCTGCCTCTTTTCAAGAGGTTTTTACGGAGATCTTCAACTTTTGACGGCATTAATTTTTTATACTTAAATTATTTTGAAATTTTTATTTATAATAATAAAAAATTATTTTATATAAATTTCAAAAAAATTCGACTCTATAATAAGGGCTTTCTTTTATCATTATAGCCTTAGCATCAACTTTGAAACTTGCCTGTGGTTTGAACCCCGATTGGTAATAGCGGGTGTTTATTTGGGTCGGTCACTCAATTGATCTAATCATATACTCTCTCCAGTCCTGTTTATAAAAAAATTTAAAGAGATTTTTTTGGTTCCAAAATATAAGAAATATGGTATATTTTTTTATTTCACTAAATAATAAATTTTTTTTTACCCTTCATTTATTGTTACATCTAATACACTTAACAATGTATAACGTTTTCTCATGTAAAATAAAGATGGGTAAAATAGAAAACAATTATCAAATTTGAACCTAATTAATGAGTTAAACTAATATTAACTGTTTTTCTTAATACCAGTAAAACAGTTTTTTGTTTCTAATAAACAGGATCGGAGGAAATATTAATTAGGTTTTAAAAAATTAAAATTGGGGGAAATACATCTCCTGAAGTGCGGCTGTTTCTGAAGTATGCAGTATCTCACATAGGTTTTTTTTTTTTGCTTAATATATATTTTTATTTTTATTTATAAAACTATGCTTTATTATTCCTTACTTCAACAAATTTTACATAATGTTTATTTTAGAGGATCCGATCCCAGAGTTGGGTTGGGTATCCAGCCAATTCTACTAGCCCTGTTAGTATGGTCTGGTCTAGTCATATAATTTAAAAATTTATATAAAAAATATATTTTTTAATAAGAATAAAATATAATTTTATAAAAAATTTATTTTTAATAATTATTTTATAATTTTTACTGCCAAAAAAAAGACCTTAACCAGCTCAAGGTAATTGCTCGGTTCAAACACTGAATTTTAATTTTAAAATTTAATTAAAATCGAGTTGGGTACTAAACAATGCCAATGTTTGACTTTTGTAACAATCCTCTATGAGGGATGAGATGGAAAAGGAAGAGTTTTCAATAGTCAAAAACAAAAAATCATTGATTTGAGACAAATTTTGAGTTAGGTAAATCAAACCAATTATAAATGCTAAGTATGTTAATTAAAATTTTTTGTAAAAATTTATTTTTAATATTTAAATATTATTGGCATTGAGAAAATGATAAAACAAGAAGATAACTTAGTTTTGCAGAGTGATGAATTGTTTAGAGTATTGGAGATATAAGTTCTCTTATATGAGCTAAGGGAAGAGGGATAATTTGTATGCGCTAATATTCAGTGGTATCTTTAGTGAGATGATGAGTATCTAGAAGTATTTTGATTTAACTTCTTTTTTAAACTAAAGATTTTTTTACCAATTATTGTCAGCTTCCCTTAAAATCATGTGGCCTTAGTAATGTAGGTTTTGATAATATATATTAGATTAGTTTAGATTTATAAGAATATTTGGCATATAAAATACCTATAACATTTACCATCAAATTCATTAGCTAACTTATAGATTGAGCGGATTTACTTTAATTTTAGAATTTTTAATTTAAAAATTCAAATTTCAAATGATCAAAATATATTCGAGCAATTAGGGTATCTTGATTTGATATATTTATTTTAAGAATATATTTCACAAAAAATTTCTCCTGTATTATACATTCAAAGCTTAACTCAATGAAAAAAAGAAAAAAAAAAGTGGATCTTGATAATATTATATGCTTCGTCCCCAGTTCGAGAGTTGCAGAGCAATGAGAAAGGTTTTTGCCGACATAAAATCCAAAAAGCTCCGCAAATTGTGAGGCATTTGTTACTTTGAACGGAGTAACTTTCGCAGCTAAATGTTGAAAAACAGCACTAGCTGGGGCAAAAACTGTAGATAGGGACCCCCGTTCAATAATTATCATTATTATTATTACAACCCAAAGCCTTTGAGGATAAAAAGTAAAAGTGAAATAGTAAAGTTAAGGTGTTGTTTAACGAAGAGAAAGCATTTCATATTACTAGAAGAACCACTCAAATATCCCAAACCTAATAACATGCGGTCATGTTTCTAAGCGCAGCAGCAGCAGATAGAGGTTTCATAGCAGCAGAAGCAGCAACAGACTGCAAAAAAACAAGAATCAAAGAATGATTTGATGAAACAAAACCATCAAGTGTGGACAATAATTGCATGTAATTAGTGGGAGCAGTAATGATAAAAGTTGGTAACAAGAAAGAGCAAAGCAACAAAAGGGATACAAACCAAGCATAAAGGCAGCCTTTTTCTTCGAACATGTTCGTCTTGATCAGCAGGAGGTTCATACATTGTCATTTTTTGTGTTGTGACGATAGTTTCTTGAAAAGAGAGAAGATTTAGATTCACAAAAAATGAACAAACAGACAGAAGAGGAAAGCAGAGAGTAAGTTCTCAGATCCTCACTCACTCACTCGTAATTTATGTGGTACTGAAGGAGGAAGATGATCCCATGTGTTAAGAGGGACCCAACTGGAATTATTACTATTGCTAGGCAAATAAGTTCCCTCCATATCTCTCTATCTTTTCTTTTCTTTTTTTTTGGGGGGGTTTTTATCCTTCTTTAAACGTAATCAATGCTATTATGACTTTAACTATGGAAATGGTTTGGGTGAATAAATATATATGGATGGACTCTCTTTTTGGATGATGCATTCCTGATTCTAAAAATATCTAACCCTGCATATAGGTAAGTATATTAATTATATTTAATAAATATATGTTTAATTTAATTTATTTTCTTATATGTTAAATCTATTTAAGAAATTTTCATATTAAGGTTGGTTTAAAAAGAAAAAGAAAAAAGTAAGCCATAGTTACAACCGTTTCTATTTTTAAAATGTCATAAATATATACATCATTGATTCAAATTAGGAATGACAATTTCACATGATGTATATATTTATTTGTTTCTTCGCTTTGTTTCCACCATTAACTGTTTCCTCAATATCTATTACCATTCCCTATAGGAATGCAGATCTTTGCAGGGACCTCAAATTTTTATAAGAGAAAGAATAAAAAACCAGTAAAATTAAATAGAATAAAATAATGTATATATTTGAGAAAAAAAAAGGCTTAAACTTAAGGCATTGATTATCAAAAGGTGCGTTGACTTGTCCAAATCTTAGGCCAAAACAAATGAAAAATTCAAGGTCAGAGAGCATCTCTGTGCAAAGAGATGGAAAAAGACACCATTTAAGCAAATTGATATAAAAAAAATGATTAGAATATTTAAAAATTGGAGGTCGGTTGCAATAGGTCAAAGTACTGACATCCCAATAAAACTTCACACACCTACTTTTGTTTTGAAATATGCTTATGCCTAACCCTTCGAGAACCTATCTATCATTATTATTATTACTATTATTATAAATTGTTTTTTATTTAGAGTTTATAATTTTTCTCTCTATTATAAAAATATATTAAAAAATTTTTAACACTAAAATATAATTACAATACCCTTAAAAATAACATTAATTTCTTATATAAAAAATATAACTCATTAAAGAAATTTTAAACTTTTTATTTTGATATTATTTATTTTATGCTTGAAGTTATAAATTCATTTATTTTAAATTTAAAAAATTAACTATTTTTATACTAATCATATAAATATTTAATATTTATTATATTATATTAATAATCGATATTAAAATATTTAATCAAAATAAGTATAATTATAACTCATTTTTAATTATAAAAATAAAAAAGTCAGTGTAAGACCTCCTTTATTTTTAAAGGAAGAGAGTATAATTTACCTTAATTATTAATACAGCTTGCCTGGGTTGGAGATATAAACATGAATGAAAATTTTCTTTAGGCATACGGAGAGAAGATATATTAGAAAAATTCTTAAATGAAACCGATAAACAAATAGAAGATGAACAAGAAAATTCATGAATAAATTTTTCTTTACTTGTATTTGGCTGGAATTGGTTATTTACATTTTAAAAAGTCCATGTCAAAAGAGAGTCACAAAATGCCAAGAACTGACGTTTAAACCCCACATGTTAAGTCTTTTTTCTTCTAAAATTGACACGATCTGCAACCCCCGTTTGATTATCCTGATAAAAGACAATGTCTATAGTAGTATTATAATCTTTATTCAATAGTTTTTATTGCATTTTAAAATAAAAAACATGAAGAACATTTTATATTTTTAAAATTACCTTTTTCATTTCATTTTCATTTTGTTCTTTTTCGTTGTACATCAAACAGGTTTAGAATCTTCAAAATTTTAAAAGGTCCCAATGTAACTCCTAACATTCTTAGATATTTAATCATAATCAATTTTGATCCAGCTGCTGTAGAAAATTCGTCCACATAGAAGGTCTATGAATGCAGCAATGTCACTCCAATCAGGAACAGAGGGCTGCATACTGCAGGGAAGATAGTGAGGAGAAGGGGCCTAAGGTGGGGACTACTTAAGAAAGAGTCAAGGTTAAGGGTGCTGACAATGCAAATAATTGAAAGCACGAATAAGCCACCGACACACAAACAGCCCAAAACAGAAAGCAAAGGACTTCACCTACTAACCAGTTTTTTGAAAGAAAAGTGAAGAACCTAACCAACAACCCCTCACCACAATTTTCAATATGCATACTTAGAAAATTTACAAAACCCTATAGAGGCATCATAAAACTCAGTAAGAAAGGAAAAATTAAATAATAATAACCCATCACTATGTAATTAGAAACAACCTTCACGTCTATAGATGGTTTGGTTTGCTTGTCAAGCAATTAGCAGCAGGCCACTGAGCATGTAGCAGCAGGTTTTACTGGAACTATTATATCACCACCACCACCACTACCACCACTCCCGCTCACACATTGCACATTGGCAGCTGCGGCGGCTTCCAGGCGCTCCCATGTTATTCTCCGCCTCTCGGCTGCTGTGCTCAACCTCGAGTCTTCCTCCTCCAACTTACGTTGGCAGGTGAGTACCAGGTCCTCGTCCATCTGTGAGAGAATCTTCCTAACGTTCTGAGTCAGGTTCAGCACGGCCTGGTTCCAGTGGTTTTGGGTGTTATGTACAAGGGCTGAGAACACCAGAGGCAGAATCACCTGCCGGTTTTGTGTGATGAGATTAAGGATGTACTCGTTGTTCCATATCAAGTGGGCTCGCTCAGCCACCTGGATATAGAAGAAGTAATTTACCGGATTAGTATTCTTCAAAGAGACATTAGGACCTAACTCCGTCTAATAGAAATTATGAGGGACGATCCCAGGAGATTAAATCAATGTTTATATCCAAAATACTGTCATTTCCAAAAGAACAAGACTAAGGTAAAACTGATTAGCTGTTTGCGAATAGAAAATATAACACGTGAACATTTTTTACAACCTAGCACCACACCATTAACTCATTAAAGGAAGTTCCTCCACATGTTTTGTTTTTATTGAAAAATTTGATAGCAAATACTTAAAAACTACATCTAAGTTTATTCTTTTCCCAAAAGCTATGCAATGCATTTGACTCAACTAGCTCAAGAATTAAAAATATGAAGAAGAACAAGAACCAGAACAATGAAAAAGGCTCTAAACAAGTAGAGAAGAATAATAAATTAATCTGATTAGCTAGAACAAGGAAAAATATAAGGTCAAGTGTCAACACATCGAGTTAGTTGATAAGATTAAGGTGATGTCTCAACTTCCAGCTCCTTACCAAATAGCAACCATATAAATATTCTCTTCAGTTTGTGAACAAAAGATGCTATTACAATAGGACAAAATTTATTCACAGACACAAGCTGACTTTTACATAAAAATGCAGCTAAACAGATATACAGAGTAGTAGAAGAAACTACCTGGTAATGAGAACTATTTAGGCAGTAACTTATGCGCTGAAACAGTGGGACCATAATCTTCTGGAATTCAACCATGCTAGTCATTTCCAAAACCTCTTCCAACTCACTCAAGAACATTAGCTCTTTTTGGCTATTTGTTATTGGCCAGTACTTCAATAGTCCCTTTATCACAGTGCTGGCCAGTTTTGGATCCTTCTCTATGAACTGTACAACACAATATGTTAGCTGCTGATGATAAATACCCAAAGATTTCGGTTTGTGCAGAGGAATCAAAGCCCTCAACAAAAATATCTTGTGCTCCTCCTTCAATGGCAAGGCAAACCCACTAATTACACTCCCAAAAATCTCCAAAAGCTCAGCAATTCCGTTATGGCGTTCCGTCTCAAAAACAAAACGATATATGATATTGCTAACAGATTTCCTTATAAAAGGCCTGTGTACCATGAATTTGCCATAGATCCTATGCAGAATTGTCTTCAAGCAATCTCTTTCTCTAGGGTCTTCGGAATAAAAAAGGTCAAGTAATCTTAAGATAAAAGCATGATCAATGTACATTTTTGCCAACTTCATATCAAGAGAGTTGTAATTAATAAATTGGAGGAGTAGATCGTAAACAATTTGCAGGTGAGACCAGGCTGGATCAAACATTGGTTCTTCATCTTCTGTTTCACCACTGGTAGAACTAGTTCGAAACTTGGGAGGGAAAACCCTGAACAAATTACTCGCACACATTTTACACACTGCAGCAATTGCCGGTTCTGTAAACTTTGCAGATCCAGATGAAACAAAATCAACAAGATCTACCAATGTTTGACGTTTAAGATCTTGCTCTGTGCAGTTTTTATCAGGATCACTCATATCATAAACTTTGCAGCAAAGATTCAACTTACTAATAAGCAGGTTTTGCTTCTGTGTATTTGAAACATCTTTGAAGGATAAATTGGGGTCAACTGCTTCCACTCCAGCACTCATGCTTGCTGGGAAAACCACTGAAGATACCCGCTTCACAACATTTAATTTGCTTGAAATGGTACTTCCTACATTTGTACATTGAAAGACATTCCCAAAACTTGTAGAATTCCCAGAATCACCCCGTGCAGAATCAGATGGATCAGATTTTGGCACCTTCTTAGGCAATTTGCTCAGAATTTGCTTTAACATGGTGACAGTACTGCAATCCTAGCACAGAGAACACCTGCAGCCAACTAATCATTTTTAGCAACAAACATATTTCTAATTCAGGGTTTTGTAAATTTGACCTCCTGGAAAAATATGTTCCAACTCTGCACTCTTTATGTTGATTTCAAAGTTGACCATAAGATTGTACAAACTTAATGTAATCATTCAGTGGCACAGCTACAATTATGGAAAGCAAGGCGTGCTTGAGACCTTTAGACATTTAACTAAGACCAATTTAGAGATTATATCAGAGCACAAATCAGTAAGAACAGAAGAAACAGGATGAACAAATATTATTTGACAATGAATACTAGAACAAATATTATACGACAATGAATACCAGAACAAAAATTACGACCATAGACCTGTTATGTTTTTTAAGAAGGTTTCAGATAAATAAAGCAAGATCAATAGAGAAATACTACTCTTTCCACATGAAGAGTGAGGTACAACTAAACTTAACTGGAAGTTGCCCCATGCTGATGGAACAAGTGAACTGAATATAATCATAATAAACTTAGTCCAAAGATAGCAGTGGAATGTCCATTAAGAAATGTAAATAACCAATTCCAGCCAAATCTAACTCACGTTTGTAAATTTGTCCAAAGAAATATTACTGAATTCAGCATATATAGCAACATGTCCATTATTTTTCAACTACGAACAACGATTAAAAGTATAGCTACACTAGGTTGTAACAAAACACCATAACAAGTCTTTCTCAGACGCACTAGCCGAATCTTAAGCCAGATCAAGTTCATCTTTACAAATTTTGAAAACAAATAAACGAGAAGGGAAGCAGCGAAAACCCAAAAAATTCAAAAACTCGCAGTAACAGCAACAATAGTCGGAGAAAATACCGAGATCTGGAATTAAAATTAGCAGAAAATATAGAGGAATCTCAACCTCTTGAGGAATCACTAAAGCACTACCATTACTAGAAAAAAGACAACGACCCCAGGATAACAATTCAGTTAAAATCCAAAATCCCTCCTAACTGTAAGGAACATCACTCAAATTAGCACATTTAAGAACACAAACTCAATAATTGAGAGAGAAGCCGAAACGGTGCCAACCTGATTTCTGAGGGAAACCCACTTGGGATGTAAAGTCAGAGAAGGTGCTTAACGGTTTCTTTCCACAGAGATCAAGAAAGAAGAAGATGGGTTTGCTGGTTGAGCAGGGTCTTCTTTCTTTCTTTTCTTTTCCTTTTTTTTTTTTTCTTTTAATTCTTTGGGGTAGTGAAGACAGAAAATGTGGTGTGAGAAAATGGATTTTGATCTAATAAAGTTCGCTTGAGAATTTGCTTACGTGCTTAGGGGGAGAGTGGAGACCCCATCTGGGGAATTCCACGATCGAGGATCGCCATCAATGAATGGTGGTAGTACCGACTGAGGATGGGCTTTCCTCGATTCAAGAGAATAAGCGATGCGACATATTACTCTAAACTGTGGATACAGCAGTCCCAGCCTTAAGTCTATGTACCTTCTAAGGTAAATAAAGCACACTAATAATAGTGGGTATATCTTTTTTTGTCCCCCCTATATAGTATATCTATGCACCTTTTTTTCATTTTTTTTCCTTTGTTTTCTTTTTGTAATTACATGATTAAGGAAACTTTTCTGGCCTATCAAGATCAACTCGACCCACGGTCTTGTTTATCTTGATCTAGATTTTTACGAAAATGTAGACTTCTTCCTGTTTGTCAAGGAGAAAAGTATGAAGAAATTATTCTCTCTAAGATTATTTACAGTATTAAATAAAAAATTTAATACAGAGCATTGTATTTCAATTGTATATAATAGGAGTACAATTGTACGAAGTATTACCCTCTTTAGGTATCCATAGTTCCATACTCTTTTAATTGTAAATGTACCCAGAAATTTTAAACAAATATGTTAAACACTATTTTTGGCGAACACCAATAGATCTTTTTCTCAGTTACATTATTACATTATACTACAAAAAGAAAAGGGTGATGAATTCAATTTACTGCCTATGTTGTTTATACATAATTTTTTTTGTTTAATTTATTTGATCTTCTCAACTTCTCCTTTTGCCCCGTCCAAAAAGTTCATGCTCATAAATTTCGTACGGATTATTTAATGAGTGAATTTCGGGCCCAATTTCTGCGGCAGAGTGCTCAGAGAAAGAAGAATAGGAAAATTAGCTGCCAATTTTTATATTTAATTTTTATAATTTAAAATTTAATTTGTAGTTAAATTGTTATTATTTAAAATTTAGTTTAGTTATTATAATTAAAGTTTTATTATTGCGTTGTTAAAATTTATTGATACATTTTAGGATTATAAATATGCATAATTTATAACATTAAAATGAATACAAGAAAATGATGGAATGAAATTTATTCATATGCGTAGCATGTGATGTCATTTATACTATATAGTTAAGATTTAACGACATGTCAATCCAAGTTTAATAACAGATACTAGATTAAAATTTTTTTAAATTATAAAGATTTAATTATAAATTTGTAAATTATAAGAATTAAAATAAAATAAAATAAAATAATAAGAATCAAAAGAGTAATTAACCTTTTTATAATACCATATTTACCTACTAGTGATATTATTACTGATAATAATATTAGTTCAGTAATGTGTTAATACATTTTAAATATAAAAAAGAACCACAAAAATTCTTGTCTTTTCATTGATGTGAATAACAATATTATATATGTATATATATACTTTTATTTTATCTCAGTTTATAAATTAAAAAAATTATCTTAATTTATGAAAATAAAATTTATTCAAAGAAAGTTTTCAAAGCAAGTCTGTTTACATTGGCAGAAACCTGAATCTAAACTTTTTTAAAGGAAAATTAAAAAAAAATTCACCACTAGAATATACTAAATAACTTAAAAAAAGATCTCCTACATTTAAATAGCCCAATTATATTTTTCTTAATTCTAACTTTTGCAATATATTGTGAAAAATTTATCATACTTTATTAATTTAGATTCAATTTGTTGATTTTGCCATCAAAATTTTTAAAACTTTTTTAGAAGTAAAATTATATATATATATATATATATATATATGAGAATACATCTTAAAATTGTCTTTAAAAAACAACCTTAAACGAACTTTGAAAATATCATGATCATATATACAGCTATGCTAAAATGTTGTTCAGGTCTGAAAATATGTACCAAATTGATGAAGATGGAAGGAAGGAATGAATGGATGTGAAATATTGCAAAATCTGGTGATGCCTTAAATTGTGGTGATTGTGAAGATGGCCTTTTTTTTTCAACCTTTTTTGTAAGTAACTGTGAGTTTATGAGTCAGATTTAAGTTTATAATAATGTCCTTTTGCCCTTTTAAAAGGTGTAAAAGCTTTGGGCATAATCATGAAAAGAGAAATTTTACCGTTCATTGAATTTAGAAAAGTGAGACCCTATTTTCCACAATCACAGCACAAGCCGAAACACTCGTCACTTCTGTGAATTTTGTTCTCTCTTTTAAAATGTGCTAATTAAAATTCTTATCATTCTCGAACGCATGACCCATATTTTAACGTTATATTGGCACAAATTGGATTCTTTCAAGGTTGTACTACTCTTCTTAAAGACGCCATACATACTTTTCTTTTAAAATTGCATTTTTCATGTTACTTTGTGCAACACTTTATTTCTGTAAGGATAGTTGACACTAAAGGCTTGTTTGATATACACATTAAAAATAGGTTTCATTTTTATAATCGTATATAATATTTATTATTTCATTGTGATTATTATACAATCATATTTATTTTTATTACTTTGTTTAAAATACAAATACGAGAGTTATTTTTTATTCCAAAATCACACCTTTTTTTTTATACTTATTTTTTTCTGTACTAAATGACTTCTAATATCTAACACCAAAAATTTCAAGAATTAATTCACATAATATGAATAAATGCAAAGTTGTTATCAATTTTTTTCCCTTCAAATCATTAACGCCAATAAAGTTTTATATAACTGAAGAGTTTTGGTTCAGATAGTCTCAAAATTAAAAGATTTAAATTTCAATTAAAATCAATTACTAATATAAATTATTATATAACTTACATTTTTTGGGTCAAGGGAGAAGAGAGTATAATTATTTTAAAATAGACTAAACTTAGTTATAATTTTTTATATTTTTACCATTAGGTTCTCTAATAAAATGATAACATGTATAAAATTTAAAAAAAAAAAACCAATCATCCAATGTATAATTATAAAAATTATACACTTATTATATTCTTATTAAAAAAGTATACATTTTTTATCAAAAACTTCAATAACAAAAATATAAATAATTATACTAAAAAAAAATTTGTGTCTTAAAATAGAATCCAATAGATAAAAAGTCACATCCATATCCGTGAACCTTATCACCCTCATCTAATTGTCACATATAGTTGTCATTAAGCCAAAAACTAAAAAAGTTTGCATTTCTTCAACTACGTGGTGAAGGGAAAGCCACGGAACTGGAAATGGTTTGCACATATTCATATCATAATCCCGTGAGTTTCCCCAGTCACAGAATCTATGAACTTGAAAGAGAAATTTTATTGACACTTTCCTACATCACCCACACCTTCTTTATTTTTTCTCTTTTGTTTTCTTCTCTATCATGAAACTAAATACACAGACATTTATAATGTCCTTTCGAACCTCAAATTTACTGTATTTTACTCAGGATAAGGCCTTCCTCATCACACAAGAACTTCGTACAACAAAGCAAGAATAGTTCTTGTCTGATTCTTACATTTGCCCAGCTTCGCAAACTGTAAACATACTTAAAATTTTATACAGGTTAAAAGAATATGACATATAAATATTTTTTGCATGTCTTAGAATTACATATTTGTTTATTACAAATTCCTTTGCATGTTATTCTTTGGGATAAAATATACTTTCGTACCATATGGTTTAGGTTCATATGCATTTTGATAGCATGTAATTTAAAAATTCATATTTGAATGACTTGTGATTTAGACTGCTAGTACTTGTGATTTCGCTCCATGACCTTTTGAACAGAAAAGAGCGGGTACTAGTCAAATGACCTCTAAAATGTCCACATTTTCTCAAACTATATAGACAAAATTAAAAGTTTTCTTAGAAAATTGGGAAGTTGGGCCAAATGAGGGATTTCGTTTAAGACCAAAATTTAGAAAAGATATTACGTTACATGTATTGAATTTGGAATTTTGATTAGTCAAGGGAAGAATTTTAGCTTTGACTACATAGGATTTAGGATTTTCATTAGGAAATTAGGAATTTTAAGAGTAAAATTCAGGAAAGATATGTTAAACTTGGATTTTCAATTGGTCAAGGAAGGAATTTTAGTTGTTAACATATAAGAAATTACAGATTTCATAAGAAAATAACAGATTTATAACAAAATTAGGAGACAAAATTAGGGATTTCATTTAAGAATAAAATTTGAGAGATATTGTGATGTCTGTATTGAGTTTAGAATCTCAATTGGCCAATATAAGAATTTTGGCCTTTAATATATAGAAAATTAGGGATATTTTAAAAAAAATTAATAATCTAGGAAAAATTTTAATAGATTCTAAAAAAAAAGAGAGAATGAAATAAAATTATAGATTATCAATATACTAACGGTTTAAATCATAAATTACATGAATGTAAACTTTTAAATTACAAGGTACTAAAGTATAAAACAGATCAAAGTATACTTTACCATTTTTTTAATAAAAAAATTTTATAACAAACACCTAAAAATTTTTATCCAAATTTTCTTCTATGTAAAATTGTGAATGTAGTATCATTTATGGTTTATTCATCTAGAGACCTCATACTAGTTATGTTTCTACCTGCATGACTGCCTTGAAATCTTGAACTATCTATTGGTCTCATCTAAAACTAGAAAAAAAAATTCTGGCTATAAAACTTCGAATGTTTTGTTATTATATTTTTACATTCTTACTGCATTGTTGGTTCCTCCCAAAAAAATCTATTAAAGAAAAAAATCCTCATAACAAACGCACTCAAGTTTTGTCATCCGAAACACCCAGATATTCCATCTTGAAAGTTGCAGGATCAAAATCCTTAGCTACCGTGTAACCCCAATAAATGGACGATCAAACCAGTACAACTAAGACCAGAAAATTAAGCAAGGATGTGCGTGGATCGAGGATTTTGGGCCTTCAGAGTTAAAAACAGTAGTGAAGAATCAAAGGCCACGGCTCAGGACCCCAAGTCAAAGGTGAAAGATCAAAACCAACTGCACACCACAAAACAATACTTTAGAAACAGAACTGTATTGTGTTTAATATATGTCTGACACTTATATCACAGACCTAGCAACACTTCAAAATACATTTCAATATTTCACATCATGTTATGTCAAGATATTCATATTGTGTCATTTCCCTATTCGTGTTAGTACTAATGCTCCTTAAGACAGCACATGGACATCCAAGGCCCACTCATAATACCATGACACGATGAGAGAGAGAATACAAAAACTTTATAGTCATATGACACCCAACAATTCCCATGTGGGAGGGTGGCATTACAAGCTGGATCACGCAATCAAAACGGTATCACACAAAATCATTCTTCGCCGACAGGTTATACATACAAATAATAATTGTGCTTTGTTCACAAGCAAACTTGTACCTTCCCAAGAAGGACCAAGAGGAACAAAAGAAAAATTACAATATACATGCCTACTCATTACAATGAAACAAATAAATATTTAAGACAAATAAAATGGACTATGGAACTGAGAGAGAGAAATAATTACAAAGAGAATGAGATCCCTTCCACTTTTCCCCCATACCCACCCAAGAAAGACAAATCAGAAGGCACATATAATGACATGTAGGTCGGACAAACACAAGCAAGAATGTCCAAAAGAGGCAGGACCAGTGTTAGCCATTAGCCATTATAGACGTCAGGTGTTCTCCGCTGGAGCTTCATTCACAGCACCAAATTTGCTCACATACTTGGGCCTCCACTCAGTCCTACCCCTCACAATCTCAGCACCATCCTCAAGTCGAAGCAAATGCTTGCACTCGATGTTTCCGCTGTGAGCCAAATCGCCAACATCAGCATCAGAGACAGCAGTAAGGGCCTGGAGAACACTGTCTCTACCACACTCCCTTCTATACTCCAAAGACATGGCAGAAAGCTCGTGACTCTCCAAGATCGACTGTGGAGCACCCTGTGGGAATCATAACAAAATCCTCAGGTTAAAAGTCCTCATAAATCTTATGTACAACCAACTATAACACAAGATAAACATATCAAAATTTTGATCTCCAAGAATACTAAGCAACAAGAGCTAATTAACGAGTTCTATAGGTGGTCAAATTGCTTCCATGAGGCATCAAATGCCCACTAATTCACCGTTCCGTCCTCAAATAACTTCGAAAGCATATATATAAAACATAAACGAACAAACTGGTGTGGTCCCTTAATAGGATTGCAACTTATGGCTTACTCCCTAACACATGGGATTAGGAAGCTACATCTTCAAAATGCCCGGTTCCAGTCAAACAAACCTAACTAATAAGTCTTTAATTTGTCCTAACAATTATAATCAATAATATTCATGGTCAGCACATGCTACAAGAAGAGAGAGAGAGAAGAGAGATACAAGGATGAGAGCTGAAACGAACAACAGTACAGAAAACTACCTCCAGGATCCAGCCAATGTACTTCACATTGTTAACATGCTGATTGACATCTAAATCACTCCATCGAGGCTGAAAACAAAGACAGTTAGCATATAACATTAGTATAAAATAGAATCTAGGTAGTTTTAAAAAATAAATCTCAGATAACAAAGTGCAAAAACAGTCAACAAACTTGACTTACAGTTAAGCCAGGACGAATATAATTTGCTGTGTTGTCATCAAGTTTAGATAGTTTTCTGTTATCCTCTTCTACAACTGGATCAGAATTCACAAAATAAGACCCTATCTCCCCTTTCACCTCTTCCGGAATTTTAGATAGCTTCCTTGTCAGTTTATTCATCATAACCCAAACACTGTATATCATCAAAACCAAAACGAGCAGATCAGAAACACATTTAGAAGTTACCCTGTCTATCTTCAGAACGCCACATGCATACAAGCTAAAGACTTATACTTCATTATGAATAAAGAAGATATAAGAACTGTAGGTAGAATCAGAAAGCTTCATCTATAAAAAGTTCAAAACTAATCTGCTCAAATTTGTAGTTCATTGCATTTATTAAGATTACCAAATGCATGATAAATGCAATAAGAATATATAATATTTTAATTATGATAAAACTGTGTATTAAGAGATAGCAACAGTACCCATAACTTCATAATAAGCTAGCAAAATTCTAGACAATTCCCAATCAATCAGTCATACACATTCAAAGTTCAAAACATGTCTGTTGTTGGCAGCAGGAGGAAAGGAAGATTTCTGAAAGAGGTTTTTACCTGGAAGCTCTTGTCAGTGTTTCACCAGTTTTGCAGTCACGCACAAGCCAATCACGACGCAAAGCATTCTTTCCAGATGCAGAAACCCAAGTGTCTACTTGAACAACATCACCCCTTAAAAGCAAGCAAAGATTCCCACAACTTCAGATGAAGTTTCGTAACTCTCCCATAATAATCCTAATTAACAGTTAACTTCCCCTCCATTCAAGCATGCCAAATTTGTCTAAAAACTTAAAAAATCTGGTCCTATGGTATACAAGTTGTGAACAAAATTAACACCAAAAACAAGGAGCATGAGTTTGAAGCAGAATGCCAAGTAGTCATTGTATAAGTTGCTTCGACTATGTCTTTCACAAGTCTGTATATGCAATCAACTTTTTACCATAATTAAATACAAGGTTAGATCCCCAAATCACAATTTATACTATATTACATTTCACATCCAGATTGACAGCCCTAAGACAGAGGGCTTCCAGCAGTGCATCTTGAATCAAGCTTATGCCCCTCATATCCATTGTAATCCCAAAAGAATTTCACTAGTATTATTAGATTCATCGTTAAATCTCAATTATCAAGCCAATCTGTGGAACTAGATTCATAATTTACAGAAAAATGCAGTGCCAAAATTCAGTCAGAAATTGCAAGGGGTCATCATTCATTGTAAAGATCATATGAATAAAAGCAACAGAGGATAGATTATAAATAACAGCTGATACCTGGGCAAATCACATATATTAAGGGTGAGTCTAGGTGACTTACCATGTAGGATAATGATCAACCACAGCCTGCACCTTAGCAACTACCCATATTAGGTTTCTTTTGCACATCTCTGGCGTGGAACCAAAGCCATCACCAAGGAGCCCTACAGTCTTTACGTGATTAAGTGCAGTTTCCTGTTGCAAAACAAATAACAGAGATAATTTCATAAGGGAAATACACTATATGCTATTATCTCTATATATCTTTCCTGCTGCATAACGATTTGATCTTTAATACTGTCCACCTACAATCAAAGTTCCTTCAAATACAATTTAAAGTCCTTCTGTAGAAGCATACCTGCAAATGGTTCATTAATGTCTCTATAGATGCTGTTCGATCAGCACCTATTTCATATGATCTGATAGAAAAGTTCTGTCGGAAAACAAGACCATCCTGAACAATTTTTCCTATTCCAAAAGGGTCGATAACAATATCAGGTCGCCTTGGTTTCCAATCAAGCATCATCCACTGTTTCTCTGCAGCCAAGAAAATTGTTGTGATAGCAGCAAGAAGCATGCTCCAATCAGGTAACTGGTTGATAAAAGTCCTTGGAGCAGGTGATGACAAATCATCCTCATGCTTCATGCCTTCCACAGATGTAGCAACCGTTGATCCATTGATCTTGGTAGGGGCTTGGGCATTTGCCTTAACTTGCAAGCCACCATAAGTTGCAGGTTTTGATTTGAGTCCTCCAAGGTTCACAGGCCCACCACCAAGTTTGGCAGTCTTCACACCAGAGTCTGGCGATGGTGAAGTAACAGGAAAAAACGAAGACGTAGCAGCAGTTGCCACCATAATGAATTCTACAGCTGCATGCACATCAAAATGAGTTTAAAATATATATGCATATATGTATGTATATATATATATAATATCTGTTCTCTCCCACCACCAAGGAAAGAAGGTGGAAAGAAAGAAAAAGTGGTAAAGGAAACACTGTAAATTAAGAGGGAACAAACTGGAGAAGCCTATGGAAATGCATCAACCATAAAAATCAATATATCTCACACACAAAAGAAAGTGACACCAATAATTTTTTGGTAAATAACTGAATAAAATGAAATCGCATTAATTTCTAATATTATGTAAAGAGAACAAGCACTGATCCCGCATAGAAGTCATTGAAAACTTTCTCCGTAAACTTTTCCAGAATAGATTCCAGGTAGTCTCTTTTCATTTTGTGTTTTCTTGTTTTAAGCTCAGCTCCTACAGAGAACTTCAACCTACGTCTTTAACTAGTTGCCATCCTCAAATTGCGTGGAGGACCAAAGAGCTAACATGCATCTTACTTTTATCATGTACTCCACTTTCAGTCCTCTCTAATGTCAGACCAGAAGGAATTGAAGAATTAAAAAAAAGGTTATATCAAACCCAATTCCCAATTAAACTGTGTCTTACGAAAAAGGAGATCATTTCTGCCTTCGCAAATCAAAGTTATACACATTAGAAAACTTAACTACTACCTATATAGCAAATTCATTTTCTTGGGTGAGATTCCACAGTAAAAAGCCAAGAATGATCGTGAATCTTTTAATAGAAAGTAAAAACTAATCAATCAACAAACAGACACATACTTATTACCAAATCCGCAGCAAAAATCGAAATAGATCTGACTTTGGATCAAGACATATCAGAAGCCAGTATTACAGAGAGAGGCATTAGCCCTTTTCAACAGAGCCCGAAGGAAATCAAACACGAAAGACGGAAAATCATACACATTGCAATATGGAAAAAAAAACTTCAACCCATTACATCCAAATTCACAGACGAACGTAAACCAGCCCTCATTTCTTGACCAAAAAAAAATCACAAGCTTCAGTACCGCTTTGAGCAACCGAGAAATGTTTAAAGGAAAAAAAAAGATTTTGTTCTTATTTCTTAGGCCTCGATCTTCCAGTGCTCAGGAAGACCAAAAGAAACCAGAACAAAGTTTTGAAAAACCATACCTCCTCTTTCTGGGCAACCAAACAAGAAAGCAACACGCAATAGTTTCGGAACCCTACAGCTAGATCAGACGAGAAAACGAGGCAGTGGAGTAAAGGGAAGAATAAGAAGAAAGTTAAAAAAAAAAAGAGCCCGTACCTTACTCAACCCAGAGGCAGAGAGAACCAGAGCCGCTCAACCAAAGGAACGCGAAATCGAATTTTGAGAAGAAAATAAAGCAAGGGTGAAATGAGGATAACAAAAGGGCTAATGCGTCATTTTCGAATCTGCAAATCCCTCTTTTTCTCCAAGGTTGCAGAAAGTGTGCGATCTCCTCCTCGGGTTCCCCCAAAGAAGTCTATGTACTCTGCTAATTCAGTTTCATGCTTTCAAAAAGGCCGAGAGAGAGAGAGAGAGAGAGAGAGAGAGAGAGGAGAGGAGAGAGGAAGACGTTAGGGCCAGCTTACACAGAAGGAAAATGGTGCGGCGTTTCTGTTATATATAGTATTCACCCTTGTGAGCTGTCCCTCCCGCCTCTCGTTCAAAGTTTCATTCCAATGCTTCTCGCTTATTTACCATATCGTCCTTTTCCATCCCTCTTTCATTTTCTTTCTACCATTCTATTTTTCTATTATTAAATTCAATTATTTTAGCCCAAGAGTCTACTCAAGTGACATATTCCAAAACGTGGAAGTTTAAATGACGTATCATGTATTTTCAGTTTGACCTATGCCATGCCCTTTTCTCCTCTTTCAGTGCATCTGAACTGTTTAAATGCGGTTTAAACAGTTTATATTTAAATTTAAATTTTTTTATATTTTGATTTTTTTATTTTAAAGATTATAGAATAAATAATAAAAATAATTTTTAAATTATCAATGTTAAAAAATAATGACTAATATTAAAAAAAATTAAATCTAAATAATTCAGATACACTAAACACTCCCTGCCCAACCTTGAAATGAGCAAATAATCCGAATTGTTTTCTACTCTCTCTTCCAATGAGTTTGGATATTCTTCACTTCTTTTTCTTTTTTTTTTACATTTTTTGTTAATTTTAAAGAAAAATAAACACAACGTAATGTAGAGATAATCCAAACTTCTCATAAAATATTTTCAAGTTTTAATAAGTAAGATGGATATTTAGAAGTTAATAAGCCATTTTTTAAAATTCCTTCCATTAAGTATTGTAGAAACTACTTAAAACAATTTCATAAATGAAATTATCATAACTTCCACTCTTGAAAGATCAGTCTATAAAATTTGTAACAAAACATAACCTGAAAGTGTTCCATTGAAAATTACCAAGCTCATCCTAATTGATCCAAAAAGATATAAGAAAAGATATATGTTAAAAGCAATAGATTGCAGGTCTTGGTTCAAATAATAAGTTTTTCTCTAGGAAAATTATACCTTTTTTCGCTAATTAATTAGTATCTAATATTGGCATATAAACATTATATCATCATTATAGAACTAATCTACACTTGACGAAGTTGGATCGGAAAAAAATAAAAAGGATCTTTTAAAATAGTTGGAGCATTATACAGAATGAAATACACAATGAATTAATCATCGCTGATCAGCAAGAATCAATTATTCATTATTTTTTTAATAATAATGAAAATATATTAAACTAAGGCATATCAGTTTATAGGATCCTTGTACTTCAATTTAACTTTTTTTTTTTTCTCTCGAGTGACTGAGTGTAGAGGAAGTTAAATCCCTATGAATTGTTAAAAGAAGTATTAAATTTGCGTGAGGGTTTTCAAATCAAATTAAGAACTGAAATTTATTTGCCTATCATTTAATTTCATAAATAAAACAGTTGTCTTTCAAATATGAAATATTGAAAATGATTTCTCAATTTTTTTAATATGATATATATATACACATATATATATTTGTTAGTCCCTCATTTTTATTAATAAATGTGACCTAGATGACAGGGAAAGTAAGGCCCATAGGAAAATAAAATAAAAAATAAATTATGAAAAAATTTTATTTTAAAAATATATACAAAAATTTTTAAAACAAAAGTTGTTCTTTATTTTAATTTAATTTTAAATTTTTTAACTAAAATACCTTTCATTTAAAAAAATTTAAAACTTTTTAAAATGTTGAATGGAGAACATTTTAGTAAAAAAAATTAAAATTTTAGTTAAAATTTTAAAATTAAATTAAAATATAAAATAATTTTTATTTTAAAATAGACCTATGTATGTTTTAAAAATTAAAAAAATATATATATAATTTATACATTATATAAAAGTATAAAGAGTTTACTACTTTAAATATCTTATCATATGGATTCCATGCGATGGCATAAGACTATCTATATATTTATATAAAAGTATAAGAAATTTATTATTTTAAATGTCTTATCATATGAGCATCGTGCAGTAACACAAGACTCTCTATATATTTATATAAAAGTATAAAAAATTTATTATTTTGAATATCTCATCATGTAGACCCTACATAATAGCATGGGATACGAATCTAATTTACTCTAAAAACAAAGGCCGATGGTTTCAAGAATAAGCATGCATGTAGGTGATTTCTGTGGTCAACAATCCTTTCCTTCTCCAAAGGAAAACCAACTCAAAATTTCTTTGAATTCTTCCATCTTGTCATCGAAGAATTATATTAAAATATTTTAAAGAAAAGTTTGATTTCTTCAATAAATTAAACTTTTTCACGGATTCCCACTTTGTCATTACTTTAGTTAAGAGTTTGGTGAAGTCTTTTCCTGCCATTATTATAATATTGCTGATGGCTTATTTTAATTTAGAAACTAATTTTATGTTTCTAATTAAATATTTATTTAGACTCAAGGTATATTTGAATTTTTAAAAATTTATTTTTGTGTTTAGATGATCGCATATTGATATTGTAAAACAAAATGTCCTCTCGGTATATCATATAGCCCAAAAAAAAATTTAACAAGCAAAACTTAAATGTAACTTTTTTAATGACTGTCAACTTTTTTAAATTAAATTATAATATAAAAATAATTTTAAAAAATAAATGACATGAAATTGAGTTTAAAAGATTATTCAAGTATTATATTTTTATTAAATAATTTAGTAATAAATATTGAAAATTTACATTTAAGTAGTATTTATTTTTTTACTAAATTACACAAATTTTTCATAATTTTACTGAAATTATATGAATATTTTATTTATTTTAAAAATATATTTTAGCTAAAAAATTTTAAATTAGATCAAGAAAAATATAATTTATATAATTTCAACAAAATTTAAGAAAAATCTGTATAATTTATTTTTTTAATCATTTGGCTTTAATTTACAGCAAATTCTGCAAGTTCTTTTTTTTACTTTTAACAAAAAAAAGTAGTAGGATAAAAGATCATTAAAAAATAAAATTGATAATGATATTTGGTGACCAAAGTATAAAGATGAAGGAAGTAGAATTTAATTAGAAATTGAAATCAGAAAGGATTGGGGCAGGTAAACTAACATGCTTGTCTTGTATACGGGGATGAGGTGCTTGACCTTTGACCCTTTGGCTCAGGTCATCGTTCCCATTACTTTCCAAGAGGCTTCCAACACTCGATTCTACCTATCATTTAATATACCAAAAGTTAATTTAAAAAAATTCTGTTGGTGGAAAATAATTTTGTTATTTTTATTTTAAAAAATAAAAAAATATATACACTATTAAGTAATAATTATTAAAACATACTTGTTTTATTTTTCATAGTGATCCCAAAGAAGGCATGTTTTTATTTTAGAAAAATATAATTAAGAATTTTCAGTTAAAACTATTTTAATTACAAAATTTAACTTAAAATTATAAATTATAATTTTTTATACAATTTAAATTTTTAATACTTTAATCATTTAAAATAATTCTAAAATTTAAAATCTTTAATATAAATATTTTAAATTTAAGATACTCAACTAATTTTTTTTCCTCTCTATTTGGTCACATCAAACTCCAATGGCAATATGGTTATTAGTTGAATTTATTAAGGATAAGTTTGTAGGGTGGATAACAGTTTACAGTTGGAAAACAATGGCATTAATTATTGTCTAATACGTTATCTTGCAAATTGGCATTTTGATTTCTCTTGTGGTCCCATTCCCTGTGGTACCCATTTTTTGAAACAACGAGCTAAGGACAACGGTAAAAATTAAAGGTAACGGCAAAACTTAAAAGCAAAACTATATTTTTCATCTTAAAAGTTTAGACTTGTTATTAATTTTGTCTCAAATATGCTTTTTTTGTGTTAATTTTACCTTATATATTTGTCAAAATTATTTGTGTCACTCTCTATGCTAACTCTGTTAATTAAATTAATAAAAATCAATGATGCGTCGTTATATAACAATTGACATTCATCATAACATATTGAGATAGATTATATAATATTTACATAAAGATTACATTCCCTAATTTCATTATTCTAACCAATAACCATTGTTTCTAATTTTTGTCTAACGAGAGTAATAAGATTAGGTAATGTAATGTTTATGTAAATTATATACAATCCACCTTAATATGTTATAATAATCATTAATTCAAATATAATGATATAGTATCAATTTTTATTAATTTAATTGATAAAGCTAACATTCAAGATGACATTAAAATTTTTAGCAAACATATAGGATGAAATTGGCATAAAGTAAATTTTTGAAACAAAATTAACAATAATCTCAAACGTTAGGAAACAAAATACCTTTTCCAAATTAAATTCAGATGAATGCAGTTATAATTTTTTTTAATTAAACAGAATTAGATAAATTTAATGTAAATATTTATTATAATTTTTTTAAATAGAAAATAAGATTAGATTTGACTTTCCAAGCTTTTATTTGTTGGGTGAACTTTTTAGAACTTTATTGCCAACTGGTTTGATAAAATGACGTACTACGTGACGTACGGATCTTTCATTGCACTATGTCTTCAATTTCTATACAATTCAATGTGGCGTAATGCCAGTTCAGTTTGCGTCGTCGGATACATGAGTCGATTTAAATAATAATAATAATAATAATAATATATTATTTGTTGAACAAGGATTTTGGTTTTGTTAGATATATCCATTCACTCCGTGGATAAATTTTAATCTAATTAAATATTTTTAATTTTTGATTAAAATATTAAATAATGAGTTATTAAAATAATCAATTATTATTTCAAAAGACATTAAAACATTTAATTATTTAATAATTAATATTTAAAATTTTTTGAATTCAAAAAAGTGATTATATCCGTAAATAGATCTTATTAGTTCCTTATATTTTACTAATGTCCTGTTTGATAAGAGGAGGTTAAAAAAGAAGAAGAAGAAGAAATTTATTAAATAATTCCATTTGATATGCATCTTGTGACTTGTAGGATTAAAGAAAGCATTTATTTTTATTTTATAAACATGTGAATTAATAGTAATTATTATAATTAATAGATACAAAGTTTATTATACTTTTATTATTATTACTTTTTTATCTATTCAGCTGTTATTTTTAAATAGGGATATAAAAATCATTTTTCTATTATTCTTTTTTATTTTTATATTATTTTTATTCAACTAAATATACAAATACAATAACATTCTCATTCTTCTTTTATATCATATCAAAAATAATTTTTTTATTTATATACTTAATAATATGTTTCAAATGAGACATAAAGTCTCTTCTTAAAGAGATAAATATGGGATTAAGATAGGTCCTATACCCTAAGCGAAAAAAGTTAATATAGACTCACACGTAGGGAAAGAAAAATAAGAATTTAGGGTACACCTGGATATAAGTATGCAAAATCCAAAATATGATTTTGTAATGTCTCTTATTGTGGGGTGTTCAGGTTTGATGGAAAATTAATTTGTCCTCATAAAAGTTTTAATTGTGTGATTTAATCTTTGAGTTTTATTATTATCTAGTTAATTTATTTTGTGATATTTTGAGTCATAATTTTAGTGAAAAAGAGTAATGTTATTAAAGTATGCTTTTATACTTCGAATAATTTCGTAATCTTGTAGAAACATTACAGAAATGAAAGTCACATTGCACATTTGTCTTTACCTAAACTAGCTTATTGGAGTAATGAAACTATGTATAAATTTACATATCATTAGTCATTAATTATTAATTCAACTAAATCACAATAGTATTAATTAATACATGAGAGACTAAAATTGTAAATCAAACCACCACTTTCATTTTAAAGTCAATTTAAATAAAACAGAATCATCAACTATGACTTAGTTATAAAATTAATATATCAATTTTAAAACATTACAAAATATTTGCATTATTTTTAAAATATAACAAAACATTTTTCTGAAAACTAAACACTACTTTTATATAATATTTTATTATATTTTAAATTTCACAAAAATATTTTATTAAGTTTGTATATTAATTTTACTATTAATTTATAATTTATGAGATAAAATGTATCTTCGCTGGATAAAAAGGAATTTGAAATTAGTCTATTGTTGGGGAATTGAAGGCCTTCTCTGACGGGCCCAAAAAAAAAAGATCTTTCTTGGTAAATAGTAAAAAATAAAGAATTAGATTTAAGTGTATTTATTTATATTTATAAATTTTTTAATTAAAATATAATAAGTATATAATTCTTTAATAATATCATTTGAAATATATAATTTAACTACAAAATTAAATAATTATTTGCAAAAATTACACTTTATGATATTATTAAAAAATTATTATATTTTAATTAAAAATTTAATAATAAAGATATAAAATAACCGTATATATTTTTTTTAAAAAAACAAAAACGTGTTTTTTTTTATAGAAAAACAAAAACGTGTTTTACTTGTAAAGCAAGCCTGCTGTTCAAGCCACTGCTTCTTTGGTAGTTTACTAGTTTTTATTCGAAATTATTTCTTTTTATTTTTTTAATTTTAGTACAATTTCACATATTAATTTCGTACAATTAAAATTTTACTTTCAAAATATTTTTTGAAAAAGTTAAATTCAAATTAATTAAAACGAAAGATCAGTCCCTTTCTTTTTCATTGAGATATTCAAATTATATGATCTCTTTAAAAGGTTATATTTTCTTTTATTAAAATTAAAAGATATGCAACACTCCTATGTCTATGATTTATATAATAATAAATATTAAATATATATTTGATTAATATAAAATAATTTAATGTTTTAAATTTAACAAAAAATAAAATATTAAATACAAAGAATATATTTTAAAGTAATTTTTTAAGATTAGCATATTTAAAGATAATAATTTAATTTTAAGAATAATATTTGTATTAAATATATATTAATAAACATTAGAATTCTCATAAATTTAATAATTTTTAAAAAAATTAAATTTATAATTCTTAAAATAAAATAAATAATATTAAAATAAAAATTATAAATAAGTGAAATTTTTCATATAAAATTTAATAATATTTTGAATATCTTTCAGATGTTTTTTATTTTAAGACATTTTCAAAATAAAAAGCAATGAACTAACAACCTGTTTAGTATACAGAAAGTTTGGTATAGAAATAAAAATAAAAATAAATAAATTTTATAAATAAAAAATACTTATAATACCTTTACTTTTAATGATTAAATAATAATTAATAAATAATATTAAATAATGATTATAAAAATAAAAATGACATTTTTTCAAATTTTTACTTTACCTTCCTTTTTCCATTGAATAACCAAACATATCCTAAGTCTTTATTTTTTTTTTTTCGTTAGGATAAGCAATGGTGGGGCCACATATATTAAGGGGCAGATGGCCCTCAATTTTTAAAATTATAGAGAGAGAGAGTACTATGTTATGATATTATACTTTCATATATTTTTAAAAATTTTAGTTCACTAAACCTATACCTATTATATAACTATCTTATGTTTTTTTTTTTTTGGTATTGGACAATTTAACTTGAATTCAATAGATTCATATAAGTATTATGCATATAATATTCACACAAAAAAAATCTTTTATTATTTGATTTATAGCTTCCTAAATTCACACATGTATTTTTTTATTATTTAACATTTTAATTTCAAGCAACTAAATCTACACATTTTTTTTAATATTTTCCTTTTCTTTTCTTTCTCATTTTCATATTTTTTTCCCAAACTTTTCTTTCTCTTTTACCATTTCCTTTCACTTTTCTCTTTTTTTTTTTTGTTCTTTTTAAATTATCTATAGTTTTATAGCATGTTTGGAAATGCAGTATGTCCTTTTAAAACTACGTTTGACATGAAGCAAGATATTGAAACTTTAACATCAATGTGATTTTTCACCACGTTTCCAAACAAGCGCTTAGTTAGATTTTACATCATATTTCTTCTTTTCCTCACTAGTGCTTCACTATTCATTCTTTTGTTTGTTTTTTAACTTTTTCATCATTTATGTTTTTGCCATCTCACTTATTTTTTATGTTCAAATTATGTTTTGTAAATATTTTTATTAAATACAACAAAACCTTTTATATATTGTCAGATAAAATAATATTTGCAACACTATGTTAATATATTTTTTACAAATTGATAATTATAAAATTTTATATTTTATAAAATAAATTTTGTTTTCAAAATACTCTAAATAGTTCATTGAATTATTATGATATTATTAAGTGATGATACATTTTTTTAATATATCCTTATTATGTATTACAGTAGTATTGAGTGGATATAAAGTTACATCATGGGTATTTAGTTTGTAAAATTGTTGATATTAATATAAAAAGTAATTTTTACTACTTATTTAAAATCAAACTTGTTTCTAAATTTAAGAGAAATACAAGAATTGTTAGTGAGTTAAATTAAATTTAGTTTAATCCAAAAGTTTTAAAAAATATTTTATTTAAATAATATACTATAAAAGTAAATTTTTTTAAATAAAATATAAAAAATTTTGAATTCTTTTTGGCCCTTGCCACCTTGAAATTCTAAGCCACCACTGAAAGTAAGTGTACAAAAAGTTAAAACTCAACTGTTAAATATACTTTAAAGGTTTGTATAATATATCTCTTAACAATCATATACAAATCTTAGAAAAACATAGCTTAAGTTGCAGCTTTCCTTATGATAACCCTCTTTGTCACCAGACTAGTAAATAACCAAAAAAAAAAAATCCTCTACTATGCTATCTAAGTAAAGAGTGTAAAATTAAAAATAAAAAAAAATTAAAAAGGAGCGGCCACCCTCTTTAGGGTCATAACACCTCTGCCATCAGAGCCATCACAATAGAAAATGTGCCCCCAAACTAATCTTATTTATTTTGATACATACCAAACCAGTCTTACAAAGTTGATGCTATACGGTTGAAAATGGATTGATGTGTGGTAAAAAGGTATTTAAATAATATACTATAAAAGTAAATATTTTTTAATTAAAATATAAAATTTGTTGAACTTTGTTTGCCCTTACTAACTTGAAATTCTAGTTTCGCCGCTGAAAGTAAGTGTACGGAAAGTTAAAACTCAATTGTTAAATACACTTCAAAGATCTGTATAATATATCTCTTGACAATCATATACAAATCTTTAAAAAAAAAAAAAACATAACTTAAGTTGCAGCTTTCCTTATGGTAACCCTCTTTGTCACCAAAGTAGTAAAAAAAAAAAATACCCAAAAAAAAAATCCTATACTATATTATCTAGGTAAAGATGTGTAAAATTTTTTTAAAATAAAAAATAAATAAAAGGGAGCGACAATTCTCTTTAGGGCTATAACACACCTATTGTGAACGACGTCACAATAAATGATGCGCCCTCAAATCAATCTTATTTATTTTGACACATACTAAACTAGTCTTGTAGAAGTTGACGCTATATAGTTGAAAATGGCTTGATGCGTAATAATCTTAGTTATTGATTTTTTTTAAATCCAAATCCTCCATTGTTCTTTTAATTTTTACCAGGTAAATATAGGTTATATTTTTATTGTTCTAATTTGAAATATTCTTTTTTTTTAGTTTGTCAAATTAAAAAATGATCTTTATCTTACATTTTATTTCTTTTAAAATAAAAAATTAAAATTAAAATATATAATTACAATTGAAAATAAATAAATAACTAAAATTTTGGTGTAGTTTGGATAACAAAGAATCCAAATGCTATATATTTTGGTGCTTCATATAAAAGAAGAGAGTTCTGGAATTAAAAGTGGGTCCAAAGAAAAAATTATAATAAAGAATTTTAAATTAAAAATATTTATATTAAAAATTTTTAAAATTTAAAATTATTTTTTAAAAATTTAATAATAAAAAATTTAAACTTGAGATTTTAAATCATAATTTTTTTATATAATTTAAATTTTTATCTTTAAATATTTTAAATTAATTTTAAAACCTAAAAATTGTTTAATATAAACATCTTTAATCTAATTCATTCGTCACTTTTTGTGTGGCATAAAAGAAAGTAAAAGCACGTGCTTCGATCATCTGTGGGCGTTGTATTTTTATGATGCTCCTGCACCCCGCACGGGTAACAGCTTCATCTTTGTACTTTTGTGTTGTGTGCAGGCGTTGTCAATTTGCATTCTTTCTGATTAACAAAAATTATTTTCTTCCTATATAAAGGTGATTTAAAATTTTGTAAAGTTATTTAGTTTCACTACCCTATCTATTATTGCACCAACCCCACCTTCTTTTAACTACGACGTTCGGTTTGCACCGAAAGAAAGAAGGAAATAAAAAAAATAAAAGAAAGTTAGAGGAAATTATAATTTTATCTTTATAATTATTATTCAGTTATTATTTAATATTTTTTAATAATAATTATTTAATCATTAAAAATAAAGATATTATAAATATTTTTTATCTATAAAATTATTTTTTTATTTTTTATTCTTATTTTTATTTTAATTTTTTATGTACCAAACGGTCCTTAATGTGAAAAAATCCAAATTTTAGATAGAAGTCATTTTTCATTAATTATTTAATAGTAGCACACGTAAAGCCAAAGTTGGTTCCAAAGATAATTATCTTTTGAAAAAAAATATAAAAAATAAAAGCATGTTAAAAATACTTTATTATTTATTAGTGGAGGAAAAATTTAAATTTGATCATATTTTACTTTTCAAAAATATGTGTAAATTTTTATAATAAATAAAAAATCATATTTTACTTTAAAAAAGTTAATTTACTCAAAAGCTCTCTCTCTCTCTCTCTCTCTCTCTCTCTCTCTCTCTCTCTCACATTTTATGTATCTTAACCCATTTTATTTATTTCTTAGTAACTTTTTTCATAAAAGGATTACTTTTGACATATAAGGTAAAGGACCTAAACATGAGCTGAATAGACTATCCCACGAATCAAGACAATAACGTAGAGGACCCAAACACATTTTGCTTAGATGTTTGAAATTTTTTCACGCATAGATGACTTTATCATTTGCTCCACAAATTATCGATTTTTCTCGCTTCAAAAGCGGCTATTGTTTTTAGACCAAGTGGTTATCTATTTTTTCTCGCATGGCTACACTTTCTATAGCCTTGTTGAAAGTGATATTAACATGAATATGTGGCGGAAAATATTAGGTTTGGATAGTTACTTTTAGTGTATAGATCTTTTCATATATATTGGTTCACACGGTATAAGCATAGTTATAAATTGGACTTTAGTTTTCTTTTGTAGCAGAGACACCAAATTCAAAGGAGGATTAAGGGAAGGAAGAAGCTTTTTCTTCTATGTTTTTCTTTGAAAAAACTTTGTCTTTTTCTTTAGAACTACCATTCATAATTTTTGACGTATATCTACTTTTGCATGATCAAAAGTGGCTTTTTAAAAAATTAATAGTAAGTTTTTCCCTTCAATTTGCAACCCATTAACTGACAATTAATTTCAAAATTCAAAAGAATTTGAATATTAATTAATTTAATTAACTAGCTACCATTAATTAATTAATCAATTCTCTTTAGATTACATTAATAGATTTGGATCTATTGAGCAGCCCAATAGTCTAAGATCTCTTAAATGCATATAATGGAATGAACATTACAAAATATTATACTCCTTTTGAACTTTCATATTATGTGCTTTGCTATGGTCAGTTAGGCATAACATTTAAAAACTTTTATACTAAAAATTTTATTATAGGATCAACACAAGAGACTACTACCATTAGTTAAATATATTATACACTTATTTATGTGCATTAAATGCTTTAAATTTACTCATATACATTTTACTCATCACAAATCTAATCTTTCTTGAGTTTTAATATTACATATATTGTCTTCTCATATGCATAGTATTTATACTTATAATGCAATTAAATTAACTTTATAACAGACTTTTTTTGGACACTAACATGATTGTGTATATCTTAGGTGATTTTCCTCTCGCTTATATATCACTTAGATTAAAAATAATTATTTTCTTAGCATTAATCCTTTATATTGAATTTATTATAATCGTAGGATGTATGCTAAAGAAGCAAGCAATGACTTGTATACTTATGATATTGTGAAAGTCATAGGGGCATTTATAAAAAAAATATGTTTTTTTTCAAGACTCATATAATAATGAAATAAGGATCTATCCACTTGTTTTCTAATTAAAGTTATTAAGCACATACAATATGAATTACACGTTACAATATTTCTTTTATCTTATAAGAGCATATGTCAATTTGATTTTTTTTATTAACACTATATAGATCATATCACAGAGTATCTAATTTGAATTCTATTATTCCACTTGACTCTCGTGACATTCTAGAAGAGAGTATGTATTTGGTTATAAGTATCATAGATGATGGGATTTTATAATTTAATTCATATAATTATGTTTTAAAATCTCATCTCAGCCTCTTTCTTTCCTTTTATTGATGTGTCATATTTTTATTTTTTGTTCTTTCTCTATCATATTTGTGCTTCTATTACTTCACATAGTGAATACAAATGTCTCATTTTTACTCACTCTTTATAAGTCCCAAAGGTGTTATTCGTGTGAGAGAACTAACTTTTATCAACTTGTATGACAAACTATCCCATCGTGTATATATTGTCTATAATTATATCATTATATTAAGAATGAGATAAACATATCTTTTCATTCAATAATTATATCTTACATATGGTGTGTTACTTTATATTCTATGCATACCAAAACATTTTACATGCTCTATATACACATTTCTAAGTATAAGCTTTGTTAAGGGACCTGCTAACATTTTATGTATAGAAATGTATGTAGCATAGTAACATTTCTATATGCTATTACTTCTCTAACAAAGTTATATTTTGTATTTATGTGTTTTGTCTTGTTATGATACTAGAGGCCTTTTGTATAAGATATGGCTATTTGACTATCACAATTAACCAATATTGGACTCAATGTCTTATTAGTAATCCTTAGATGTTTTATGAATCTCTCTAACTATATAACCTTTTGCATCACTGCAAAACATGCTACAAACTCTGCTTTCATGGTAGATAATGTGATGCATGTCTGCTTCTTGTTGCTCTATCATATGACTCCATTGTTTAGTAAAAATGTATATAAAGAAGTTGGTTTTTCACTCATTAAGATCTTTACCCTAATTTATATTGGAGTACTATACTAGGCATAAATCACTTCTTTAATAATATAACGCATAGTTAGCAATATCCTTTAAATATCTTAGGATTTTTTTAATAGCTTTCCAATATTTTTGACTTAGATTTGATTAGTACTGGTTTACAAGGCCAATCTTATAACAAATATTCGATTTGGGTGTTCGAGGGGCCAACTTTGAAACTTCATGTCTCACTCATTTTTCATTTGTTTTAGACAAATTTAGTAGCGTTGGAAAGCTTGTTTAACAAATGTTCCATTTGTGTAAGGTTTGCACCTAATGGTGCTTTGTGTTAACACCTTTGAAAGTGAATTGATTGATCATGGTAAAATTGAAAATTAAAGTTGTGATTTCTTTCTAATGGAAGCTTGATTTTTTCTCAACATTTTACCACAAGTTCCTCTCTCTATATAGGCTTTTCATAGTGTGAATTTCATGGCCTATAAGGGTCTCTACCATTTGTTGCCATTCACGGTGTCTAAAACCCAAACTTTGAACATTTTTATAATTGGTGAAATTTTACAACAAAGTCATGTAATTCAATACAGCCATCATGCATATACCATAGGAAAATAGTAATTTGAGCCAATGAGGCTCTGATACTAATGAAGGCAAATATTGGATTTGGCTACTTATTTATAGTGAATGGATTTTCTAAGATTTATTACTCCACACAATATGAATGTAGTTACAAGTCAAACTTTGTTCTTGTTTCACAACAGAGACACCAAATTTAGAGAAAGAGGAAGAGCAGGGAGAATTTTTTTTTTTCCCTTTGTGTTTCTTTTTGGAAAAATAAACTCTATCTTCTCTTCAAAACTCCCATTCACAGTTTTTGATGTATATCCACTTTTGCATGATCAAAAGTGGTTTTTTTTAATTAATCATCAATTTTTCCCTCTAATTTGAAGCCCATTAATTGACAATTAATTTCAAAATTCAAAAGATTTTGAATATTAATTAATTGAATTGATTAATTACTATTAATTAATTAATTAATTAAATTTCTTTAGGCTACATTAATAAATTTGGATCAATTTATCATAAGCAGTTTAATAATGCAACAATATGAGTTTTTTTGTCACTTAATATTAATAATAATAATAATATTGTTGTTGTTGTTGTGATTAAGTAATTAATATTTAAAAAATTTGAATACAACTGAACTAATTTATTTATTTTTTGGCATAAAAAAGTAATTTACTTTCCGTAATAACTTAATTAATATTAGGTTTAGAAATCGGGGAGTTAATGTGAAAGTGGAATTGGGTTGTCCCATGTGCTTGTAAAAGTGATGGATTGGATGGAAGTGACTCAATTGCCTAATGCTGTCTCTAATTTTGCACTAAAATAATCAATTCACATGCTGCCTGCCCAATCCAATTCAATGGAGTGCATGTTGGAAAACATGGTGCAATGTAATCCTACCGAATCTTGTAACTTTTCTATTTTTTTTTTGGCTGACTGATTATCTTAACATTATATCTGCCTGTATTGTTCGTTCGATAAATTTGCGTGCTCTTACCACAAAGAGAACACATGTTGCAATGCGACATGTTTATCTTACTCATAATGAACTAGGTGATAGATTCTATGCAGATACATGGGACCCAAGAACAATAATGAAAATTAAAAATGTTACCATATATTGTGACTTGTAAACGACGTTATTGAACTTATGAACAGTGTTTTGAAGAGAAAAATCTGTTTAGGTTAAGCTTATCGTTAACAAACTAGGTTTGCTAAAAATTTCTCTCTTGTTTGCTATTGAAAGAAAAGAGAAAAGAATCAAACAAGCAAGGCACCTTGTTCATGAAATCAAACAGTAATGTTGACAAGCTAGAGTTTGCTTCATAACACGAAGTCTCCAATCCGGAAGGAGGACGTAGAAGCGCACTAACTAGCGAGGTAATCAATTTGTGAAAAGGCAGCATATATGGTTGCATTAAAACAAGACGGTTGAGAGAATGAGATTAAAATCAAGCTGAATGACAGATAAGAACAGAACCAACTTGGCAATCTCATTAAATCATCCATCAAATCCCATTTATTTCAAGATTATATTTGCCACCCAAGTCATATATATGTATATATATAGTATAAGTAATATATTGCTTGTGGGGCTCCATATCAAGGGTAGGTTTGAGTTTGTTGAAGCTGCGGAGGCTCTTCGTGAAGCCCCTTCAATTTCACATTTTCATGCCGACAATTGATGAATTCTGAATTGACTATATACACCAGTATCAGTAGGCCCTAGTCCTTGGATAATTGCACATCATGTACTGTACCAGACTCATGTATTTGATAATGTTGTGTCTACTGGACCCATCACCTGCACTTTTACTGTTATGGATATATACATGACGATCTTTTCTGTGCCTAGAGATTCTTGCTAAGATTGTCTCATAAGGAGGTAAAAATAAGAGGCTCATGTAGAAACGGAGTGGGAGTAATATGTTATATTAATATTTGTGCATTTGTAATTTATATTAATCAACTTCTATATATGTTTATTTTTAATCACTTATTTGATTATAAGATTGCATTTTTTTTTTCAAAATTTACTTAGTATTAATTAAATTTTACAAATATAGAGATTGTCGTACTTCTTTTAATCTTCGTGAAAAATTGAGATGGAAGAAATTCATCTCCTGTGTTAGTTTAGAAGAGCACTAGAAGGGAGTTAAGTTTGGCTTTTTAAGAAATTTTTTCTAAAAATATTTAGCTTTTTGAAAATCATCTGATCAAACAACTAGGTCCTTGAAGACGGATGAACAAGAAAACTTAGACAGATTAGCTAAATGTAAAACGTAAAAGTAAGAGTAGAGGAAGAACAAACCGCATGATTTATAGTGGTTTAGATTGAGAAAATTTTACATTTACTTTTTAAATACAAAATAAAGGAATTTTATTATAAATGGATAATCATAGTACAATAGTTTAACTTTTTTCAGAGACTCAACTATTTACTATCTAATCGCTAAGGTAATTTTCGACGTTCACAAGTTTTACAGCTAGAAACAAGAAAATGTATACTTACGTTTAACTATTTCAGACTTTTTCAGCATAATAGCCAAGATAAATCTAATAAACAGGTCCTAAGACTTTTACTAAGAAAATACCAAGAAGGATAATACCAGTGTTTTAAAATTTGAATCAAACATTGAACCAAGATAAAGAATCATTCATTAGTCCGACTATAATTTAACTAAAGTTAAACCGCTATTTTTAAATATATATAACAAGGTATAAATAAATAAATATAGTTTTAACAATTAAATTGATACATATATTATAAAATAATATTTAAAATAGATATAAATATTTAAAAATATAAAAAATAGTTAAAATATTTTTAACGAAATTTAAAATATTCATAAAATATTATAAATTTTTATCATGGAATGTCAAAATTTTATTTTAAACAAAAAATAAAAATTAATTTTTTACTGATTCAATGCTAAATTGGCCAATTTTTATTACTTTTACTAGTTTTTAACTAATTTATCCAATTCTTGATTGTTATTTTCTTTAACTGATTTTAAAGGTTAAATGAACTAATTGTATTGATTAATTTATGGATTTTTTTATTTCAGTTGGATTTTTATGACTATGAATAATATAAATGAAAAATATATTCACTAAAAGCACTCAAATTACAAGTTCAAATCTCACCAAGAGTTCTAATGACAATGAAAGCTCAATTAAGAAGGTGAAGAAACAAACATAATACCTCAAATATTTTTTTTCTTTCTTTTACATTGGTTGTCGTCTCTTTCTTTATCAATCACCTTCTTAAAGACTAATCATAGAATGCTAGCCATTTCTTACAACTTCCCCCTTTCTCTTGGTTCTTTAACAGTTAAGAGAGCGTCTGATCATCTTTAACGGCTAACAGAGCATCTTCAATAGATGCTTCTTTAAACCACAGCCATTGCACCGTTCTTTATCAATAAATGCAAGAGCCTTTCTTCAATGATTTAGTGTTTCTCTTTCTTCAAGTGAAAAGCTTGAGCAATACTCCAGGAGGTGCCTTTTTTGAGTTTCTCTGACGCTTCTTGAAAAATATTCAATTATAGCAGATATGGTAAGAGGCCAAGTGGTCTTTTTCTGTATTTTTTTCCCCTACTATTGCAGCTTGTGCCAGAGTGTACTTGTTTGACAATTTAAAGAAGAATGACAATCTTCTTAAAAAAAAATTATATTTAAGAATTTAGATTTTATAAAATTTATAATAAAATATTTTAAAATTTAAAATTATTTTCTTTGTAAAATTCATATATTTATAAACTTTGTAAGAAGCTGTTATTATTCATTAACTTTGGAACAATAACCGCTTCCTCTGATTCGAATTTTGTGTTTATTTTTTTTTATGTGTGAATCTGTTTTTAAATTTAAAATTTTTTTTAGCTATATTAGGACCTCTGCTAATAGCACGGGTCCATTCTAGTTTATAATAAAATATTTTAAAAATTAAAATTACTTTTGAAATATCACAATTACAATTAAATTTTAAATAAATTATTATTAAATTTTAAAAAATTACTATTAAATTTAAGAAATTAATACTTTTTTTTAAACTTAATAATAATTTTTTACAATTTAATAATAAATTTTTTAAAATTTGATAGTGATTATAGTTTTTAAGAGTAATTATAATTTTTAAAATCTTTTATTATAAATTTTATAAGATTTGAATTCTTAAATATAATTTTTTCCTTCTTAAATGCTCTGTACTTTTTGTTTTTGTTTTTGGATAATGCCAGTAGGTCCCCTACACGAAAGATAGTAATGAAAATCAACAATGACATTTAAAATACTTCAAGGGCTTGTGCTTATTTTCTTTCAAAAAGGAGTAGACCCAACGGATGAAACACCTTAGATTAGTTTATGACAACATTCCTTAAAAACATGGCCCATTAATAGACATTTATCAATTGGGCTCATGGTCCATTAACGTACCGAGTTTTGGCCCATGTATAAAAACATTGATATTAACTCAACTAGGTGGTAAATTCTAAGTTTTCAAAATAACTTTTTCATTAAAGTTATTTTTTGAGTTTGACATAACTAAAATCTTTTTGACCAAAATCCTTCTTGGGACTTTTAGTTCAACATTCTGCAATAAAAAAATGCTGACTAAGATGAGGAATAGGACAGGAACAGGACTCCTGCTTGGACTCTTAAATTTGACTAAAAGTCGTCTTTTTTTAATTCAACATTCTGCAATAAAAAAATTTAGCACAAAATTACAAAATAGGAATCAAAGTAATGCACAGTTAGGTCTAGTTCTAGTTATCACAGTTGGGCAAACCATAATTGACCTTACCACCTTTTGAAACCAGAGAGAGTTCAAATTTTAATATTTTATTATTCTATGCAAATTTTAAAATTCATAATTCATGACTTGAGGCCTTAAACTTTAAAGAACTTGGAAATATATACAAAGTTGAACAAACTGGTCCTTGCCTAAAAGATTCCAAGATTCAATGAGGCATACTGCATCTAAATTTGACCCCATTGTAGGCCACAAAACTGTAAGCAGGAGGACCACCAATTTTTTTTATTTTTTTCAACCTTTCTACTTCATTTATAGCATTTATTCTTCATCACCAGAGCTGACAGCATTTTTAGATAATGAACCACACCCTGAGGGTGGTAATGCCACCAATTTAATTTGTTCTGACAAACAAAATTTTTAGGTATGAAAATAAAAAAGAAATGATATATGAATAGAATGGAATAATTATATTTATTATAATATAAAAATTGATAGAAATATTATTTTATTTGTATATTTAATTAAATAAAAATAGTAAAAAAAATAAAAAAATAACTCTTGTATCTCTACTTAAAAAAATATTGAAATATAAAAAACTAATGATAATAAAAATATAATAGATTTTGTATAAATTAAATATAATAGTTATCCTAAATTCATGTACTTAGGGAATAAAAATAATTTTTTTTTTCTAATTTTATAAAATGTATATTAGATAAAATTCTTCTTCTTTTTCCTCAGGCCAAACGAGGTATTAAGGTCGTTAGCTTTCATCAATGTTACGTGTACTGTCACTTTTTATTTGGTCGGTGGGAAGACGACCAACGGGAGCCATTCAAGGAAGGAGAGAGTGTCTACCAGATTCTTCTGCCTTTGTTTTAGAAAAAGTGTTAACCTGAGTGAAAATTTGTGAACTATACGTGTCGGCGTGTTTGGTTGGCTCGAAAATTAAAAATAAAAATTTGATAAAATATTAATTTTGTCAGAATAATTATTATTTAATTATTAAAAATAAAAATATTATAAATATTTTTTATATACAATAATTTTTTTTATATTTAACTTTTTATACACAAAACTAATCGTTAAGGTTATTATTTTATCAATCATATAATATATGTTAAATGTTTATTTTCGGTATTTAAACAGTTAGAACTATATTTAATTATATAGTGTGTATATATATATAATCTAGTTATAAATTAGGGTTAAGTTGTATCTTAAATTTAAATAAGTAATATTTATATGTTGAAATATGAACAATAATAATACTTAATTTTTTTTAATATTATGAGATTAAAATAAATATTTCTTGTATAAGAATCTCTATATCTTACATTAGCAATAAATTTTTTCAATAATTATCTTGAGATAATTTTTTTTTAATCTAAATCTATTTGCAAGATGGGTTTTGGGTTTACTTATGTTGCATTTGGTTGAGATAACTTAAGGGGGGAAAGTAATTATTGGAGGTTTTTGAATTACTTCATTAAATAATTTTATACTTGGTTCCAGGGGGATAGCATTTATTTGAATTATTGAAGTACTTTAGTAAGGCAAATTTGGAAGAATTTGAAATTATACTTAAATAGATAGAATTTGAGAATTTTCTTTTCTCTCGTTTACTAGAGTTAGTAAATTTCTGCTCACTCTGAAATAATTTTTTTTAAAATAGAGTTTCATGAAAGATATTGTGAGAGAGAAATAATTTGTTTTTGGTAAAGTGTTTTGATAAATGTTTTTATTGATATTATTATGTTTAACATGTCTTTGAAAGTTAATATTTTTTTAATGTCAAATTACATATAAAGTGCGGACATATAAATACGCATGTACAAGTGCATCCCACATGTGCGCATGTGTCTATGTATGCATGTAATAGACACGTGTGCGTGCGCCCAAAAGCATGAATATAAACAAGTTTATATATATATATATATATTTATACAAATTAAAATTTTGTTTTAGTCATTTATAAAAAAGATATTTTTTAATTTAGTTATCTATAAAATTATCTTATTAATTTTATCCCTTATAAATGGATAATTTTTTAATTTATTTTTTATAAATAAAATTATTATCAATAATATTCTATTAATTTATTATTAATTTCATTTATATTAAACTAATATAAATATATCATTAATAACAATTTTATTTGTAGGGTACGCAAAAGAGGATGAATATAAACAAGTTCATATACACATTTCCACAAATTAATTTTTTTTAGTCATTTATAAATAAAATATTTTTTAATTTAGTCATTTATAAAATTATTTTATTAATTTCATCCCTTATAGATGGGTATTTTTTAATTTATTTTCTCATAAATAAAATTATTATCAATAATATTCTATTGATCTATTATTAACTTCATTTATACTAAATTAATAAAAAGATATTATTAATAACAATTTTATTTGTAAGGGATTAAATTAAAAAATATTTATTTATGATAGATCAAATTAAAAAAACAATTTTATGAAACATCAAACTAAAAATATCTTACAAATACAATAAGTGTATATATATATATTTGGTCATACTCTAAAAATTGACAAAACAGAAATCTAAAACCCCATTCATGGCTCGTTTTACTTCCATTAGAGAAATGTATATGTTTTTGTTTGTTATAGTGTTATGGGCTTGAAGCCCAGAACGGACAAACCAAGTTCTATATTGGTAAGGTAACTTAGTATCCAAACATCTATTAGGCTTGTGGAGCTTAGCCCAACAAGAGTGAAGATGTCTTCTTTGGGTAGTGGGGGCATGTCTGTAAGGTTTTCGGGCTATGTAATCATGTTTGTTTCTTTTCTGGGATGTGAGAAACAAACGGATCAGACTTGCTGGGATTAAGTGATTTCAGTGAGAACTAGCTTCAGCAAAATGTTTATTCAGAGCACAACTTCTGCTGCTGGGAAAATAGCAGCAGAGAGTGCTGCTGTAACATGAGCTGTGTTAAATTGTTGAAATATAATTCGAATGGTTTAAATTTATTTATTTACTTGTTGTTATTTTAATTATTTTTTAAAAACAAGATACAGAATAAAAATAGTTTCATAATTTAAAAAAATCGCAAAATAAAAAAAAGACACCAAATTAAGATATGAATGATTCAAATACAATTTGAATGATCCAGACCGCATACTTCTCTCACAGAGAAGGCGAATTTAATGTTTATTAAGGTACCAAAAATTTCAATTGTGTTTAACAGAACAGGATAATGCTTGCAAAGAATTTTTGCCCACAAGCATTTGACTTTTCATTCACTGGATGGTTTGTTAGAAAAAAAGGAAGAAGTGTTTATATGAAAGAAAAGATTTGTTTAGAACTTACTTGTGTTTTCAATTTGCCTTGGCTTACATCAAACTAGTAAATATAACCATATACCTATTACTTTAATATAGGTACATGAATTATATTAATTTTAGATACATTCATTAAATCACTTACATGTATCCAATCTAAGAGTTATATTTTTGAAATTTCAAATTAATAATTCATGTATTATAATATAAGGACATAATAGAACTTTATTATTGGCTTTTAAATATTTCTTCAAACTTTTAATTTAAAAAATATATATATATATATATATATATTTTTTAGTTCGTCTTATATACTCTAATAAATACGTGGTTCTATTTATTTTACTCTTAACATTATTGCTTCTTGTGTCATTTACTTTGTTACAATTAACGCAGCAAGCTCTTATTTATCCCAATGTTAATATATTCAATTCAGACTCACATATGAGGTAATGATATTAATGGTGAAATAGATTGAAAAACCTATTTCTTGGAGTGTAAAAATTAAAACAACCTAATTTTTAAAATAAAAATTAAAACAACCTATTTTGAAATGCACCAACTACATAATCACCTCATTATTTCATAGCAAATTCGTAAATCCACCAGTCGATTTACAAGTTAGAAGGGGGAAAAATCCCTTTACAAAAACAAATGATTTTCTTTTTCCAAGAAAATTGCACATGCTTCCTAGTTGTTAAGCCCGAAGCAAGTAGACAACAGAACTGTACGGTGCACTTTACAGGTGGGTTTAAGTAGAGGCTTGAATTTTTGCTCCATAATGATATTGAATTTCGTGAGTAGAGGATGGATTGGTTAGTGCTTAGAAACGTGTGACAACACACTATCCTTAAGGTGTTATTCGCCCCCACTAGTTTGTTGTTGGGTTTCAGCGAACCACCCCTAGGATTTATCCTAAGCACCAGAGATTTCTATCAGTAACTACAGATATCTCCTTTGTGCAATACGAAAAATAGAGAGAGTTTTTCTTTTGATTTTGGAAGAGAGATATAATGTTCTGTATGTGTGTTTTTCTGGTCTGCCTCATTTGTATTTAAGGAGTATGAAACCGAACTTTTAATTGTGATTAAAGAATAATCAATTTTTTTAAACGTTGGCAATTAAACCGAAATCAATTTCTAATTTTGAAGATAAAAACGTATATACATTAAATATAAATTAAATTGAAATCGATTTTTTTTAATTATTATTATTAAAAACAATTTGACCAGATACACACTATTAGATCTATTTTGATCCAATGCTCACGAACGCGCCACGTGCCAAGTGCTAAGTGCTAAGTGTTTAAATATTAATTATATAATTAATATTTAAATTCACTTCATCCATCAAAGCACTATTTGACATGTGTTATATCTCCTCTCTTATATAGGCTTATGGGTTGTTGTCTTTATTCAATGTGGGACTTTGTCCCTTTAGTTTTCCTTTTCAAACTACTCCAACAATCCCCCACTTAGTTTAAAAGAAAACTAAGTATCCTCTCTAATTCATAAGAATATGCATAAAATAGGTGTCTTTTAACTTGAACCTATTATTAGTGTAAACACTTCAAAGTATTAACAAATTGATGGTTGCTTCAGCGCATTGAACCACAATTCTAGTGTTAATACCGGAAATACCACACACATATCCTTATATTTATCTGTACTGCACGTATTTAATCTTCGCACTTTAATGGCCATGTGCTCATCCTAGGCTTTTTATGAACATTTTAAGAATTACCCCCAAATTCTTGTAAGAGCGGCACCACTCTTTATGTTTATATAAGTGAATTTCCTTTAAGCTTTTTAGGCTTCCTTGAATTCATTAAGAGTTTGACTCACCCTAAACACTTAAGTTCTCATATATGCAATAGACCTGGAATGGTTATACAATTTCTCTAGTGCCCAGTCACTTATCAGTAACTTGTTTTTACCCATTGAACCTCTAAACAAGATTTGGTCCAGTTAAAGGTTGGGTTTCTATTACTAGTGACTGATGTTAAGGGCTTTCAATCCCATTCCTTTTGATGTTTTGTTAACTAACTCTTTATTAAGTTCTTTTGTAAAAGGATCAGCCAAGTTTTCACTTGTTTTCACATACTGAATTGTTATAATTCCATTAGAGATCAGTTGTCTGACATACTCATGCCTTAGACTTATATGTCTAGATTTACCATTGTAAATTTTATTACAAGCCCTAGACATAGTAGCCTCACTGTCACAATGTAAAGATATGGCTGGCATCGGCTGTGGCCACAGCTTTATTTCCAATAACAAGTTCCTCAGCCATTCTCCCTCTTTACATGCAGATGCTAAGGCAACAAACTCTGATTCCATCGTAGAATGACTTATACAAGTCTGTTTCTTTGATGCCCAGGAGATGGCTCCTCCTGCTAGTGTAAATATCCACCTTGAAGTTGATTTATTATCACTTACATTAGTTATCCAACTAGCATCAGTATATCCTTCCAACACTACTGGAAAATTGTTGTAAAATAATCCTAGATTGATTGTTTTCTTTAGGTATCCTAGGACTCTTGTAATTACTTTCCAATGTTCTGTACCTGGATTACTTGTAAATCTTGAAAGTTTACAAACTGCAAAAGCTATATCAGGTCTAGTACAATGCATTGCATACATTAAACTTCCAATGGCACTTGCATATTCTAATTGTGCTACTGTCCTATTGTCATTCTCATTTAAACTATGTGAAGAATCATAAGGAGTGTTTGCTTCTTTTATATTTAAATGTTGAAATTTATCCAAAATTTTCTTAACATAGTGAGATTGATTAAGAGCAAAACCCCCACTATGTTTCTTAATTTTAATCCCTAAGATAGTGTCTACTTCTCCAAGATCTTTCATTCTAAATTGTGAGAATAGAAACTTCTTAGTTTCATTTATAGCAATCATGTTAGTACCAAAGATTAACATGTCGTCCACATACAAACAGATAATGACACCATATTTATTTGTGAATTTCAAATAAACACACTTGTCTGCACTATTATGATTAAAACCATGAGACAAAATAACAGAATCAAACTTTTCATGCCATTGTTTCGGTGCTTGTTTTAAACCATACAATGACCTAATCAATTTGCAAACTTTCTTTTCATTTCCAGGAAGTACAAACCCTTCTGGTTGTTCCATATAAACTTCTTCTTGCAAGTCACCATTTAAAAATGCAGTTTTAACATCTATTTGATGCACAAACAAGTTATTGATTGATGCCAAAGCAAATAAAATTCTAATAGAAGTTATTCTAGCAACAGGTGCATATGTATCAAAATAATCAATTCCTTCTTTTTGTTTAAATTCTTTGGCAACCAATCTTGCTTTAAAAGTTTGTATAGACCCATCAGTATTATATTTACGTCTGAAAATCCATTTGCAGCCAATAGATTTAGACCCTTCAGGTAAATCAACCAATTCCCAAGTTTTGTTAGACAATAAAGATTCCATTTCATCATTAATTGCTTCTTTCCAGAAACTAGAATCTCTAGACATTATCGCTTCTGTATATGTTTTAGGATCTTCTTCAACATTTAATACAATAGGAATTTGTCTTATCACAATATTCCTATCACCTTCTACTAGAAAAACAATTGCTTGACTATTGACAAAATCAGAATCTAAATGTTTTTCTTTTCTTACTCTTTGACTCCTCCTTGGTTCAATTTCTAATTGAGACTCTTCTAATCCATTTCTAACAGATGGAGATTCATTATCTTCATGACTTGAAAATAATTCTGTTGATAAAGAATCTATAATAAATTTATCTTCAAAAAATTTCACATCTCTTGATTCCACAATTACATTAGAATTAATATCCAAGAGTCTATATGCTTTTGAATTTTCTGCATATCCCACAAAAATACTTTTTAAAGCTCTTGGTCCTAATTTAGTTCTTTTATGTTCGGGAATTCTATAAAATGCAAGACATCCCCAAATTCTAAGATAATTTAGATTTGGTTTTCTACCTTTCCACAACTCATAAGGAGTACAATTTATTGTTTTTGAAAAAACTCTATTCAAAATATGGTTAGCAGTTAACAAAGCTTCTTCCCACAAGTTTATAGGAGTTTTTGCATTCAAAATCATTGCATTTACTATTTCTACTAAAGTTCTATTCTTTCTTTCTACTAAGTCATTTTGTTGAGGTGTATAAGGAGCACTTGTTTGATAAATAATCCTATTATTTTCACAAAAAATTGTAAATTCTGTAGAGAAATATTCTCCTCCTCTATCACTCCTTAAAATTTTAATTTTCTTTCCTTTTTGATTTTCAACAACAGACTTATAATTTAAAAACATTTCAAAAGCTTGATCTTTTGTTTTCATTAAATAAACATGAGTAAATCTTGAAAAATTATCTATAAAAGTTATGAAATATCTATTTCCTCCTCTTGTTAAAACGCTGTTCAATTCACAAATGTTAGAATGTACAAGTTCTAAATTTTCTGAACTTCTACTAACAGAAGGAAAAGGTTTCTTAACCATTTTAGCTTGCACACAAATTTCACATTTTTTATCTTTATTATTTTGGCATGAAATTAAACCATTTTTAGTCATATAATTCATTGTTTTATAATTAACATGTCCTAATCTATCATGCCACAAAGAAAAAGAATGGTCAAGCATGTAAACAAAAACTGAATAATTCTTATTAATGCTTAATTTGAACATTCCATCACAAGCATAGCCCTTGCCCACAAACACCCCATTCTTAGAGATAATAATCTTATCAGATTCTATAACAGCTTTTAATCCTTTTGCAGACAGCACACTTGCAGACACAAAATTCTTCTTCATATCTGGAACATGAAGAACGTTTTGCAAAATTAGCTTTTTTCCAGAGGTGAATTGCAATTCCACACTGCCTTTTCCAAGTACACTTGCTGTATTACCATTGCCCACAATGATATGTTGTCCTTGTTCAGCAATTTCATAATTCTTGAACTGATTCTTGTCATGACAGACATGAATCGTTGCTCCAGAATCATACCACCAGTCAAATGACTTTGCAGTAGCTGCCATATTCACCTCAGAAACAGTACTAATATGCAAACATGGCATTAGCATTTTTGTTCTTTGCCCTTTTCTTGTATTTGCAATCTTTCTTTAAATGTCCCTTCTTTCCACAAATAAAGCAAGACTTTAAAGACTTGAATTGCTTTCCTGGATTAAAGGCTGAAGAATCTGGGTTTTTCCTTTTGCTATTATTGCTCCCAGAAAAATTCTGGTACTTATTCCCTGCAACAGCCACATAATTCACTTTAGATTCAGATTCTGAATGCTTTTTTTGTAAAACTTGGGTTTCTTGTTCAATCCTTAAATGTTTTAGAATCTGATCCAGAGTAAAGCTTTTTGTGGTGTGCAGTAATTTTTTTCTGTAATCATGCCAGCTTGGGGGTAATTTGGCAATAATGGCACCCACTTGCACAGATTCTGGAATGTCCACTTTTATGTCTTTCAATTTTGAAACTATAATCTGTAGATCATGAACTTGATCTAAAAGGTTAACAGTATCTTGTAATTTGTAGTCAAAATATTGCATAATTAAAAACTTATCTGTCCCTTGCTTTTCTGTATTGTATTTGGCTTCCAGTGCGTCCCAGATCTCTTTTGGAGATGTCATGGATGAGTACAGGTCATACAACCGGTTGGATAATGTGTTGAGGATATGGCCACGACATAGAACCTCGTCCTCTGATCTCTTCCTTTGAGCATTCTTAATAGCTTCACTGTCGTCATCTTTAGGAGCATCAAGAGGCTTCAGAGTAGGATCCAACAAGTACGAAATTTTCATGGTTGTTAGTAGGAATGCCATCTTGTCTTTCCACCTATTGAAATTCGTTCCATCAAAACGATCAAGCTTGATGAAATCCTGGTTCATGACCTTGAAAGCTGATTCCTGAGCATTTCCATCTTTAGCAATAACACCTTAAGATTGTTGAATTTCGTGAGTAGAGGATGGATTGGTTAGTGCTCAGAAACGTGTGACAACACACTATCCTTAAGGTGTTATTCGCCCCCACTAGTTTGCTGCTGGGTTTCAGCGAACCACCCCTAGGATTTATCTTAAGCACCAGAGATTTCTATCAGCAACTACAGATATCTCCTTTGTGTAGTACGAAAAATAGAGAGAGTTTTTCTTTTGATTTTGGAAGAGAGATATAGGGCCTGTTTGAAACTATTTTTGTTTTAATGTTTTCAAAATATATGTTTTTAAGAACAAATTTTTGAGAACAAAAAAATTAAAAAATCTGTTTGAATCATTATTTTAAAAAATAATTATTTTCTGTTTTTTACCTGATTCTGTAGAACAAAAATTACAAAACACTTAAAAAGTGTTTTGAGTTTTTTGTTTTTGAAAACAAAATTTTGTTTTTTTTGTTTTCCAAAACACTTCATTAAAAACACATTATCAAACAAGTTTTTTTATTTTTTTGTTCTTAAAAACAAAAAAATTGTTTTATAGAATAGTTTCAAACAGGCCCATAATGTTCTGTATGTGTGTTTTTCTGGTCTGCCTCCTTTGTATTTAAGGAGTATGAAACCGAACTTTTAATTGTGATTAAAGAATAATCAATTTTTTTAAACGTTGGCAATTAAACCGAAATCAATTTCTAATTTTGAAGATAAAAACGTATATACATTAAATATAAATTAAATTGAAATCGATTTTTTTTTAATTATTATTATTAAAAATAATTTGACCAGATACACAACATTAGATCTATTTTGATCCAATGCTCACGAACGCGCCACGTGCCAAGTGCTAAGTGCTAAGTGTTTAAATATTAATTATATAATTAATATTTAAATTCACTTCATCCTTCAAAGCACTATTTGACATATGTTATATCTCCTCTCTTATATAGGCTTATGAGTTGTTGTCTTTATTCAATGTGGGACTTTGTCCCTTTAGTTTTCCTTTTCAAACTACTCTAACAAATGCTGCTAAAAATGTCTTGTTCACTATACTATAAATGTTGATCTAGCTTTCCATTCAAGTATGATGTGTACGATATAGGAGGTCTAGATGGTGCACGGTGTGTTGGTGCAGCTGTAAGGGCATAAGTGAGTATTGAAGATCATAAATTCTCAATCAGACCGGCAATGCCAGTAGATGCTGATTGAACATTTGAAGGGAGGAAGAGATCATGCTTGTAGTCTTTGTATGTACTCCAAACTTGCATAGCAGGACGAAAAATTGAAGAAGGTTACAACTTACAAATTTGAGTGGTAGGACCAATCCATGCCGGGGAAAGAATGCTTCATGCTTGTAATAGATATGCTCCAGAATGCAGTAACGACATTTGAAGAGCCAAGCAGCAACGCAAACAATCATATAATAATAATAATAATAATAATAATAATAATAATAATAATAATAATAATAATAATAATAATAAAGAGTTGGGACTCACATCAGAACTATTCAATCTTTGTTGCACTTTAGTACAGTGGGCTCCTTCAGTTACAAAGTCATGCAAGACCTGAATCAATGTGCAAGTATAACTTCCTAGCTAAAAAATAAAAAATATCAAAAAGCCAAATCTCTAAGAAGCATGGGCAATGCCACTAACACAAGATGCAACATGAACACGGATACAAAAAAATTAAAGTCCTCTACAAGTTGATGTGTTGCATTGTATCTAATAAAAGTGTTTTGTTGGAATTAATATATAGTGTAAATGCTAAATGTATGATAACTGTGCTCTTGCTGTATATAGGGTTGTAGTTTCCCTGTAATTACTAGAGTTTAATGACTTTTCTTGTATTTTTTATTCATATATTAAAACTCAATTTTTTTGCACTATTCCTAACCTATTCATAGTGTGACACCTTTTTTTTTTTTGCTTTTTTCTTTTTAAAACAAATCTTCCTTCTTATGGTTTTTTTTCCTACTTAACCTATAAATGCAAGGTTTCATATAGATTAGCACTCATTGATTACATTCTCTACAAAGAGTTTTCTCTTCACTTCTCTCTCTTCATATGATATTAGAGTCTAAAAGGCAAAAACACTAGGTTCGTACAGTGTAAATCTTTCCTAATGATTGTGTTTTTATTCTAATCACTATGCCTAGTCATTATTTGACAAACACCCTTGAAACCACCTCAAACATCATTAGTTGGTCCATACCTAGTCACTGAAGCTTCTTTGGTTGCACATGAGCCCTTATTGGAGATTTTGCAACATCGTCCATAGGCCAATAGGTGAGAGCCTGTGAAGCCTTCTTTTTGGTTTTTGTTAGCTAAGAACTAGTCATCAATCATTGGAGGGTTTAGCCCATGCCTCCTTCCCTCTTGTTTGGCTATTGTTTATGGTGTTTCTCCTCTTTAGTTGTGTATCAACCTTTTCAAGCTTGTCTTTAATCCAAACCTCTATGGCTATCATTGGTAATTACACCATATCAATTAGGATATAATCCCTAATTTCATAGGATCAAGTCAACCTTTTATGTCTTGATTTTAAACCTATATTTTTTAGTGTTTATTATAAGAGATAAAGTGTCCAATGGGATGCTTGGTACAAGATTTTATTCCTTTCATCAAGGCAATAGAAATATTCAAATTAGTTTTATCTTGAGAAATCATAACTAGACTTAAAATGGAGGAAATGTGTTATTGGAAAGGTGGACCAACCTCTACCTCTTGGGCCTTTTGCTTTTTGGAGTAGGTTAAGAGCTCCTTCTATTGAGTAGCCTGATTAGGTGGATGATTTGGTTTAGGGTCAATTTCTGGGTCAGAGGAAACATTAGGCTTAAGGTCAAAAGTATGGGATTAGAATTAATCTTATTGCTTTTAGTTTCAAGGGGAGTAGTACCAAGAATCAACTTTATGCCTTTAGGTTCACAGGGAAGAGAATGAGCTGAAGGATTTTCCTCAATACAAAAACTCCATTCTTTTTTATGATCAATATTCCCATGTGAATGGAGGTTTTTGAGTAGTAAGGCTGTTCTTCAAAGAAGGTAACATCTATAGAGATAAAAAATCTTTAAGGTTGGGGAATAACATTTATATCTCTTTTTAGATGGAGAGTACCAAACAAAGATGCACTCAGTGGCCTTAGGTTCAAGTTTGGCACTCTCATGAAGGTAAATGAAAATAGTACACCTAAATACCTTGGTTGGAAGGGTGGAGATGAGTTGGGTATGAGTGAATAGGTGGAGAAAAGTTGTACAAGGGCCTTGAAAATCAAGAGTTTTAGTAGGTATTCAGTTTATAAGGTAGGTTGAAGTGAGAATGACTTTTCTCCAAAAAATTTTTGGCACATTTATAGTGAACATGGGGGACTAGGCAACCTTTAAAAGATGCCCATTTTTTTTGTTTAGCAATCTCGTTTTGTTAGAGGGTATGGATATAATAACTTTGATGATTTACACCATGCTCATTTAAATAAGCATCAAATTGGGTATTGAAATACTGCCTGCCATTGTTAGAACAAAGAACTTTAATAAAGGTTTGAAATTGGTTTTGGATAAGTTGATGAAAATTTTTAAAAATGGACAGGACTTGATGGAGTCTAAGGTAATATGGGATACCAAAGTCTCACATCGAATATTATGAGTTACTCAATGGGGTACTTAAGTAATGTAGTTCTTCCATTTTAATAGCCATCTTTTGGGGGATAATTTTATACCTTGCTTGGTTGCACATCAATTGGCACTAGAGTTAGTGGTTAATGGTTCCAAAAAAGGTTACCTGTGTTGAGAAAAACACCTCAATAAAGTTATGCAGTGAAATTAAATGCCTTCAACTTACAAGAATCAATGAGAAGCAATCAAACAAATAGATAATAGTAATTAAATAGCGCAAATAAATCAAGAGACACCAAGATTTTAACGTGGAAAACCCCTCAATGCAAGGGTAAAAAACCACAGGTCATCCAGACCAAAGAAACAGCTCCACTATGATCAAAATAGGAGTACAACAGAGTCCCATTCAAGTGCACAAATAAGTGCTAATAGCCAACCAAGAGTAAAAGCAACAAAGCTTATAATAGACAATCTAGAGGTAAGAAAATCATCCAAAACAAAGGCTCAATATGAACTAGATAACTCTCACACTAGGCAACGAGATGATCCAACTGTTGAAAATAAAGAACCAGATGTTCCGAACTTGCTAACAAAATTTTAGCTTGATCCAACGGTTAACGAATCCACAAACACAATTTCAATCCGATTGCCCTGTGAACATGCGAAATTGGCTTTTCCTCTCCTTTTCTCTCAATGGTTGCTCTCCTAACTTGAAAGAATGCTCCACACCTTTACCCTAATCTGACCTCTCTCCACTTGCTAAGTGAGACACATAATGGGCTTCTAATTTTGGGTCTTTTTCCACATAGGAAGGGAGCCCAAACCCAACAAATCTCCCCCTCACAATTATGTGGAGATGACCGCCAACCCGGCGATCTCACAACATATTTTAAACTTCCATCTTGGCACTATCTTAGTCATCATATTAGCAACATTATCATTTGTATGAATTTTTGCCAATTCTAATAGCTTAGCATCCAAAGTATCACGTATCCAATGATACTTCACATCAATATGTTTGGACCTCAAATGGAAAGTTGGATTTTTACCAAGATGTATAGCACTTTGACTGTCACAAAATAATATGTATTTGTCTTGAGTAAAACTAAGATCCTGCAAGAATTTCTTCACCTATAGCAACTCCTTGCATGCTTCAGTAATGGCAATAAACTCTGCCTCTGTTGTAGACAAAGCTACACACTTCTGCAACCTAGATTGCCAAGCCACAACTCTGCCTGCAAATTTGATTAAATAGCCTAAAGTAGATTTTTTGGAATCAATATCTCCAACCATATCTAAATTTATGTACCCCTCAAGGATAAGTTTATCACCTCCAAAACATAGTCTCATGCAAACAGTACCACACAGATACCTCATAATCCATTTCACAACATTTGAATGTCCTCTACCTAAGGTTGACAGAAATTTACTGACTGTACCAATAGCATGCGCTATATTTGGCATTGTGCACACCATTGCATACATCAAACTACCCACTGCAGATGCATAAGGAACCTTTTCAATATCTAACTTCTCAGCTTCATTTGAAGGACTTTGTGTAGCACTCAATTTAAAATAAGTAGCAAGAGGAGTACTCACTGCCTTAGCATTTTTCGTTTGGAATCTCTGCAACACCTTTTCAATGTAATGTTCTTGAGACAACCAATTCTTCCCCTTTTTGTCACGCAAAATTCTTATACCAAGAATCTACTTAGTAGCTCCCATATCTTTCATGGCAAAAGACTCACCCAATTGCTTCTTTAACCTGTCAATGTTGAAAACATTTTTTCTAACAATAAGCATGTCATCAACATATAATAATAAGATAATGAAATCATCACAAGAGAAATTTTTAACAAAGACACAATGATCAGAAGTAGTCTTCTTGTAGCCTTGCTCACACATAACAGACTCAAACTTCTTATACCATTGCCTCGGAGCCTGCTTCAAACCATATAGGCTCTTTTTCAACCTACACATATAGTTTTCTTTACTTACAACATGCAAGCCATCAGGTTGCTTCATATAAATCTCTTCTTCTAAATCACCATGGAGAAAAGCAGTCTTCACATCCATTTGCTCTACCTGTAAATCAAGAGTAGTAGCCAAACTCAACACAGTTCTAATGGATGACATCCTTACCACATGTGAGAAAATTTTATTAAAATTAATACCCTTTCTCTGACTAAAACCTTTCACCACCAATCTAGCTTTATACCTCGGAGATGTAGAATTACTTTCATGCTTCACCTTATAAATCCACTTATTTTCCAAGGCCTTTTTACCTTAAGGCAACTTCACCAAATCAAATGTGTGATTATCATGCAAGGACTTCAGTTTATCTTGCATAACATCCAGCCACTTTTGTTTTTCTTCACTCTCCATGGCCTCTTCAAAACACTTAGGTTCTCCCCCATCAGCCAAGATCACATACTCATTAGGCGAATACCTTTTAGATGGTTGTCTTTGCCTATTAGACCTCCTGAGTTGGACTTGAGGTGATTCGTGTGCATTATCTGGAGTCTCATGTTATGACTTATGATACTCTTCAACATCATTTGTTGGAGCATATATCCCATCTCCAAGCCGCTCATCATCATCAACATAATTATGTTGCATACCATGCTGAACATTACCCTCGTTAGCTTCTAGATTGTAAATAGGCAACCACATTGGATTAACATCAGACAAATTATTGTCTTTTACAGGTGTAGTCTTCTCTACCTTATCAATGTCATTAATAGTTTTGTCTTCCATGAACTTCATATCATGGCTTCTAATAAGTTTCTTCTCAATAGCATCATACAACCTGTAACCAAATTCATCCTGACCATAGCCAATAAAAATATACTACCTTGTCTTTGAATCCAACTTGGATCTTTCATCCTTTGGAACATGCATAAATACCTTGCAACCAAAGACTTGCAAGTAATTGTAACTGACATTCTTGCCAAGCCAAACTTTATCTGGCACCTCATTATTCAAAGCAACTGCAGGACCAAGATTAATAACATGCACCGCTGTGTACAGTGCCTCACTCCATAAATTTTTGGGTAATTTCGCTTCAGAGAGCATACACCTAACCTTCTCAATCAATGTCTGGTTCATTTTCTCTGTTAAACCATTAAGATGAGGAGTCTTAGGAGGAGTCTTTTCATGTCTTATACCTTGTTGCTTGCAATAGGCATCAAAAGGTCCACAATACTTACTGCCATTATTAGTATGAATGCATTTAGCTTCTTACCTAACTGCCTCTCAACTAAAGCATGAAATTGTTTGAATTTCTTTAGTACTTGGTCTTTTGTCTTCAAAGTATAGACCCAAAGTTTCCTGAAAAAATCATCAATAAAGGTAACAAAGTAGAGAGTATTACTAAAAGACTTTACCTTCAATGGGCCACAAATGTCAGAATGCACCAATTCAAGCAACTCTGACTTCCTTGAAGAAGGATGCTTCTTGAATGACACTCTAGTTTGCTTACTAGCTATGCAGTAAGAACACTTCTCCAATTCTGCACTCTTCAATCCTGGAAGCACATCCTTTTTTGCTAAGCAGTTTAACCCTTTTTCACTAATGTGACTAAGTCTTTAGTGCCACAAATTTGATACCTCTATATCCAAGGTAATCACACTGTCTCTAGCAACCAAAGCTTTTGTCCAATACAATTTAGATATTTTCTTTCCTTTGGCCACAACCAAATTGCCTTTAGTGAGGTTCCACTTTCCATAACTAACATGGTTATCATAACCTTCATCATCAAGCACTTGAACAAATTAAAGCGGACATCTGGAGCACGTTTGACTCCTCTAAGCAATAGTCTCACTCCCATGTTGGTTTGTAGACAAATGTCACCAATACCAATGACCTTAGATATGCCATCATTACCTATCTTTAAGTTCCAAAGTTACCCAGTGTATAAGATGTGAAGAACTCCTTCCTTGGTGTAACATGTAAAGTGGCAGCACTGTCTGCTACCCACATACTCTCATTTGATACAAGATTAATTATGTCATAATCACAAAGAAGAACAAGATCATCACTAGTAGCAATAGTAACACGATCATTATCATCATCTTGACCCTTCTCTTTCTACTTACCCTTCTTGCCCTTGTTCTCTTTTTTCCACTGAAAAAAATACTTTTTAATGTGCCCCATTTTATGACAATAATGACACTCTAAATTCTTGTACCTGAACTTGGGACTTACTTCTGCTCTTCTCTCTACCACCCTTTGGTTTATTTTTCTGACTTCTCCCCTTATTTTCAGTGACAAGTATCTCAAACTAAGATGAAGAACCCTATGTCTTCCTTCTCATTTCTTCATTAAGAGCACCACTCTTTGCTATTTGCAAAGAGACAACACCATTAGGGGCTAAATTTGTAATTGAAACTCGAAATGTCTCCTAAGACTCAGGTAAAGTGTTCAACAGCCATAGTCCTAAAATCTCATCATCAAACTTGATACCCATTCATGACAGTTGATCTAGGAGCCTTTGAAATTTATTCAAGTGATCTGAAATAGAAGTCCCCTCATTGTATCTCAAATTCATTAGACAATTTAGCAAATACAATTTATTGTTCCCAGACTAAGAGGCATACAAGGACTCAATCTTCTCCCATAAAGTTTTTACATGTGTCTCGTTAGCAATATGATTATACACATTATCTTCTATATATTACCGAATAAAACCACATACCTGTTGATGCTCAAAATCCCAATCTTCATCAAACTTGGAATCCAGCTTCTAAATAGTAAATACAGGAAGATGCATATTCTTCACAAATAGCAAATCCTTCATCTTGCCCTTCCATAAATGATAATTAGTACCATTTAAACATACCATCCTATTTGTGTTTATCTCCATCATTCAAGCAAGTCAAATAACTCCAAAACCTAGGCTTTGATGCCACTTTGTTGAGAAAAACACCTCAATAAAGTTATGCAACGGAAGTAAATGCCTTCAACTTGCAAGAATCAATGAGAAGCAATCAAACAAATAGATAACAGTAATTAAACAGTGCAAATAAATCAAAAGATACTAAGATTTTAATGTGGAAAACCCCTCATGCAAGGATAAAAAATCACAAGTCGTCCAGACCAAAGAAATAGCTTTACTATCATTAAAATAGGAGTACAATAAAGTCCCAATCAAGTGCACAAATAAGTGCTAACAACCAACCAATAGTCAAAGCAACAAAGCTTACAATAGAGAATCTAGAGGCAAGAAAATCACCCAAAATAAAGGCTTAGTATGAACTGGATAACTCTCACACTAGGCAACAAATCGACGATCTAACTGTTGAAATAAAGAACCAGTTGTTCTAAACCTGATGACAAAATTTTAGCTTGATCCAATGGTTAACGAATCCACACATGCGATTTCAATCTGAATGCCCTGTGAACATGCGAAATTGGCTTTTTCTCTCCTCTTCTCTCAATGGTTGCACTCCTAACTTGAAAGAATGCTCCACACCTTTACCCTAATTTGACCATTCTCCACTTACTAAGTGAGACACATAATGGGCTTCTAATTTTGGGCCTTTCTCCATATAGGAAGGGAGCCCAAACCCAACAACCTGTGGAAGGTTTTAATAGGTGGAAGATCGAGTGAAGTGCCATAGAGTATAGCTACTAGAATGTTAGCTTTCTAAGGGAATTGATGGAGACTAAAGCAGTATAAGATGCCAAAGTGTAGTATTGAGTAGTATGGGCTATTCAATGAGATATTTTAGTAGGGTGATTTTTTCATCTCAACAGCTATCCAAATAGCCCATAACTCTACCCATGGTCATAATAAACCATAAACTCAATAGAGATAATTATCTTCAATTGTCTTCCAGTGTCATGATGTACATCAAAGGTAAAAGAAAAGAAGGCTACCTAATTGGTCCTAGTTCAGAGGTAAGTGATCCAATGCACAAGACTTAGATGGTTGACAATAGTATGGCGATGGCCTAGTAGATCAATTCAATGACACTTGAGATTAGGGAGATTTTCTTACTTTACAAATTTGCCAAGGATATATGGGATTCAATAAGAGAAAGCTACTTCTCCCTTAAGAATAAGGCTATGATTTTTAAGGTAGAGAATTTCCTTTAGGAGTTTTTTAAGAGTTCAAGCAAGGAGAGCATAACATTATTTAGTGTTACCACATACTTATTAAACACTGGCAACAACTTAATCTCTATGAGACACACACGTGGTCATGTAATGTTGATGTTGTCTACTTTTCGAAGTTAAAGGGAGAGAGAGAGAGATTTATAAATTCCTTCTTAGTCTAAATGACACATTTAAGGAAGTCAGGAGTAGAATTTTGAGACTTGATCCTTGGCCATCTCTTAGAGAAGTCTTCTATATGTTTAAAATAGAAGAAAATAGAAAAACACTAACATTTGGCATTTTAAAGTGTTCAGTTGAGATTGTTGATAGTTTTTCCTTAATAGTTAGGGCTTAAGCAGTTTTTCACTAAAAATTCATAATAAACCTTAGTGTGAACATTGCCACAAGGTTAGACACTCTAAGGACAAGTGTTGGAAATTACACAACAAACCTAATAATTTTAAAAGGAAACAAAAGCAAGAAGTGAAGGTGTATGTTGTGGCTAGTGAAGATGAAAAGCCATCCAATAGTCAATCACTTAACAAAGAATTTGTTGAATTATTACATTGTGTGCTTGGGCAATAAACTTAACATGACAAAGTAGTAGGAGTAGGTCTTGTAGCTCAATTAGCTAATTATTCCATTGCACTAAACACATGAGTTCAGCGAGGTAATACTTGGGTGGTAGATTTTGGTGCCATTGATCATATGATAGGTAATCTTTCATGCCTTTACAATTTTATGTTGTGTAGTTAAGAGCTAATTGTAAAAATTGCTAATGGCTTTTTCTCAAAAGTTGCTAGAATTGGTAGGTTCAATTGAGTAATTTTATTGTCCTAAAAAAGGTTCTCTTTGTCCCCAACTTTAGTTGTGACCTAGTTTCAACCAGCAAGCTCTCCAAGGAATTAAATTGTGTTGCTAATTATTTCCTTGGTGGTTGTAAATATCAAGACTTGGTCTTAGGGAAGACGACTAGTAGTACTAAGGAGTGTGTGGGTTTTTATTTCTTTTTTTTCATGGAAATATTAATAATAATTTTGTAGCTCTTTTTGTTAAGACTAATGTTAGTGATGTGATGATTTTACATTATTATTTGGGTCATCCTAGTTTTGAATATCTCAAAAGATTGTACCCAAAATTATTTAATAAAAATTCTCATTTATTTCATTGTGAAGTGTGCCATTTGTCCAAACATGTTATATTCTTTTATCCTTTCATCCCTACATTCCCTCTAAAATTTTCTCTTTAATTCATAGTGATGTGTGGCACTTGTTAAAACCATTTTAGGGGCCAAATGTTTTGTCACGTTTATTGATGACCATACTTGCATCACTTAGACTTATCTTAAGAAAGAGAAATCAAAAGTACCCCCTTGTTTAAAGGTTTTTACTTTCCAATTAAAAATCAATTTTAATCAACTTTCAAGTACTTGGAACTGATAATGGGAGAGAGTTTTTTAATGTTGTCCTGGGTGATTTTTTTTTTCAAAAAAAAATTGTATTTTACACTAAAATTCATGTGTTAATTACCCTTAACAAAATAAGCATCTTTTAAAGGTTACTAGATCCTTAATAATTGCCTTCTATATGCCTAAACCTATTAAGGGGAAGCCATTCTCACAGTCACTTACCTCATAAATAAACTTGCCCTCAAAATTTTAAATTATATCACTCCTTTTAGCTAACTCTTAAAATCCTACCCAAGCATTCATACCCTTCATTCTTTGCCTCCAAAAATTTTTGGTTGCATAGCATTTGGACATATCAACCATAGAGGGATACTTGATCCAACTTCTATTAAATGTGTTTGCTTTGGTTATTCTCTAACCAAAAGAAGATATAAGTGCTATTCTCCTATCACCAAATAGTTTTTTATTACCATGGATGTGACCTTTCTTAAAACCTAACCTTATTTTCCTAAAGTACTAATTTAGGGGAAGAGTCAAGAAAAATGGGGTTTTCTTCATATACATTTACCTTCACCTGACCTTTTAACTAGTCATCACAGCTTTAAATCTTCTCAAATCTATCCTAATTTTCCTATTACAGCCCTTGCACCTTTTATTACTATTTCTAAACACCATGATGATCCCCTTGAACCACTCTCTTCCATTATTACAATGCCTAAACTTCCTAAACCTATTTTACACCTTGAACCTAAGAGAAATAAAGAGAATGAGAGTCTTAAACAGAAAGAGCTATAGGTTTACTTAAGGAGGAAGTAAATAAGTAGTTAGAACCTTGCACACTTCAAGGGTAGCACTATGAGTCCCCTCCAAGTTTGATGAGTTAAATGTTCCTATTGTGTTGAGAAAAAGGATTAGGTCTTGTACTCTTCATCCTATTAGAAATTATGTTGCTTATGACAAATTGTCTTCTAAAATGCATACCTTTATTGCTAATCTCTCATAAGAGAAATTACCATATATTATTGATGAAGCTTTACAACAGCTTGAATGGAGGATGGTTGTTCAAGAGGAGTTAATGTATTTGAGAAGAATGGAACTTGGAAGATAGTGGATCTCCTTGAAGGAAAGAAACTAGTAGGGTGCAAGTAGGTGTTAAAATCAAGTATAATGCTAATAAGAGCATTAATCGCCATAAGGCAAGGCCAGTGGCAAAAGGGCTTACTCAAACTCATGGAGTGGATTATTAGGAGACTTTTGCTCCTATGGCTAACTTTAATACCATTAAAGTTCTCCTTTCACTGGTTGCAAATTTAGAGTAGCCACTTCACCAATTAGATGTGAAGAATGCTTTCTTGAATGGAGATCTAGATGAAAAGCTGTATATGGAAATACCAACTAGTTTTGATGTTGAAAATAAGAGAAAAATAAAAGTATATAGACTGCATAAATCTCTTTATGGCCTTAAGCAGTCTTCAAGAGCTTGGTTTGACAAATTCATAAAAGCTATTAAAAGCTACAAATATAATTAATGTTAATCTGATTATACTCTATTCACCAAGTTCTCTCCTAAAAGTAAAATATATGTTTTGATTATTTATGTGGATAATGTAATATTTGACTAGTGATTTTGAAGAAGAAATTTGATGGCTAAAAGGTGCTTTAGTAAAATAGCTTGAAATTGAAGTTGTTAGGTAACCTAAGGTATTCTTTGGTATGGAAGTTGTCCGTTCAAAAGAAGAAATTGTAATCACATAAAGAAAGCATACCCTTGACCTTCTAGAAAAAACTAGCATGTTGGGTTGTAAGCTAGCAAAGATTCCCATAGAAACCATATATAAGATAAGGTTCAAAGAGGATAATCCACCAATGGACACTGGGAGATACTAGAGATTTGTAGGGAAACTAATCTACTTATCTCATACCCGTCCTGATATTAGTTTCTCAGTAAGTATAGTTAACTAGTTTAGAAATCAGCCTATAGAGAGTACATGTCTTTTTTTTTTCATAATCTTAAGGTACTTGAAGATGACACCAGGAAAGGATATTTATCTTAAAAAAGGAAATTAAGAGAAGTGTGGTAGTATATACTAAAGTTGATTGGGCAAGCTCTATTTCTGATAGGAGAACTACCTCAGGTTATTGTTATTATACTTATACGTAAGGTAATTTAATTACCTAGAGAAGTAAGAAACAACTAAGTACTTATGCAAATAGTAGTACAGAGGCTAAGTACAAGGCATTATCACAAGGGATTTGTGAAGGGTTATGGTTAAAGCATCTTCTAGTTGAATTGGGAATTTTTGTTGAAGCATCTATGAAAGTATCATATGATAACATGACCATAATTAGTATAATGAAGAACCCTATGTATCATGATAAAACAAAGCACATGGAACTTAACCTATATTTTATCAAGGAGAAACTAGAAAATGGGATTTTTGAACTTTGCCACATACCTACTTAGTTTGAAGTAATTGATCTCTTTACTAAATCTATGCCACACATTAAATTTGAGAATTTAACTAACAAGCTAGGAATGTAGAATCTTTACTTTTTAACTTAGAGAGGGAGTGTTGGTGATTGTGTTTTTTCTCTGTGGTTGTTGCTTTCCATTCTTGTTTGGCTTTCTTCCATTGCTATTTGGGCGCTCTCTATTTTTCATCATGTTTCTTTTTGTGTTTTATTTATTTTAGGATTAGTTGATATTTTACTTATTATATTGCCTAATGTATTTATCTTACTAATAGGCTAAGCCTATTTCCACCCTTTGTAACCTCGTTTAAACTATAAAAATAAAAGAGGAGGTCAGAGAGAAAATTGACTTTGACTAATTTAGCCAAAAATTAGCAATTATATCAAAAGCTATAACATACAAGAATTTTTAATTCTTGTCCTTGTATTGTTGTCAACGGTCCTCTTCATGAGTATCCTCCTAATTATCTCACATATTGTGATGATTGGCTTATTCCTTGTAGCCAATATGAATGAATTGACTATTTTTACAATGTTGTTTTGTATTATTTCAAATTTGGTCCTTCCATGAAGGCATGCTTACTCTATAGCATGGGATCATACTTTTTCAGTCAACCGGCAACATTAGGGTTAAGCTAATGTAACAGTTTCATATGATGATCAAACTTGTACTTGGTTCTTGCTTGACATGCATTCCACAACTTATCCTTTAAGCTTTTACCATTATATTTAAGCTTGAAGTTAGTGTACAAATTCATAATACAGAACCTATAGTCACATTTAATCCCCTTTAGTATTTCTTGTAGCCCCTACAACATGTAACAAGTTAGATTTAATAAAATAGCAAATTTATGGCATATATTGCATTGACCAACAAAATATTTTAGGAACTAAGACCCTACAAGAGGTGCTACTGAATAAGCCTTAGATCAATTAGCAATAATAGGTATTAGTGAATATTTTTTAAGTTTTGAGCATAAGCTTTGCATTTGTATAAATAAGAACATATCAAAGTTCCTCCATTTGATTAATTTTCTATTTACTTGATTTCATTTTGGTAATCATTTTAAAGTATCATGGCCATTATTCAAACCTAGTACCATAATAAAAAATTGAATAAAATAAAACATGGTACTATATGATATGTAGTAGACCAAGAACAAGGTAAATGAGTGATACAAAGTTGTTATTTGCAATATAAATTATGTTAAAATAAGTAAACAAAGTAAAATAGGGTGAATGAATAAGAAAAGGGTGTTATTACCATCATGGCCATTATTCTAATTAATTATAAAAGCATCATCATATATAATATGAACACTATCGACCTTTGTCTCATTCACTTAAAAAGAAGAAAAGAGAAATGATCTAAGGCTTAAATATTATTCTGAATAAAATATTAACAAAAAGATCATCATATATAATATAAACACCATTCTCATGTGGAAAACCTAGTTTCGCACTCCCAAGCTGTGTGCTACCACACGGCTTGGAACTGGAGGGAGTGCAAGGCCTCCCCATGGCAAAATGCATGAGCCATGCATTTCTTAGCTGTTTGTTTTTATTTTACTGTTAAGAGTTGCCTTGTCCAATCATGCACCTTTCCATAGACTATGTGGACTCCTAAAAAAATGAAATTTATGAATTTTAAGCTATTTAGTGAGCAAAATCATTGTATGTTTGTGTAGTGTTTGTATGAGAATGAGAATTTTCTTTTATAAATTCTCTTGGAACCCCGCAAAACTTAATTCAAATACTAATATCATTAATTCCTTGAGCAAGGATGTTTCCTTGGATCCCATGCATAGATGTTTAAACCATGAACTTTGCCTATACCTAGATGACCATAACAAATGAAATACCTTGACCTATGTATGGATGACTAAACTCTAAACTATGCCCATGTATAGGTGACCTTAGCCATAATGTATTATGATATGGATCAGTATATGGACTATTTAAGACACTAAATGTTATGATAATCAGAAAATAGGTTCATTAGAATCTATGTAGGCAACTGATAAGTAAAATTTCATAGAATAGACTTAAAAGCATGTATAATTTGAACAATTGACATGTTTTGATTCGGACTATTGTTATACACAAGTCATGGATAGGTTATCTATGGTTTGCCTGTGTGTTGTTAAATAAGGATCTCTAGTTATGTTAACTAATGTTAAATTGCTTGTTTATGTCCAAAAACATAATTGTACACTAACCACGAAATATAAAATGGATAACTTGGAATTTAAATTAAATGGTTAGATGATTATGAATGTTATGCTTATATCTGACCATGCTTTTATGGAATTGCACTAGGTTGTGCATGTTTAAATAGTATGATAATTATTGCATATTATTGCTATTAAGACATGTTTGTTGTTGATAAAGGAATATTAGGATGGAGATAGTGTTCTCAAGGGATAGAATCCCAATATGAGATAGTCTTTAAAAGATAGGATTTTTAAAGATTTGGAATTCCCAATTTTGAAAAAGTCTTTAAAGACAAAGTCTTCGAGAGATGAAGTTTCAATATGAGAGGGTCTTCACCAATAGAGCCAAAGAATATGATCATATGTGAACAAAAAGAGTTAGAACCCCTTTCAAGTTTAAGTCTCAATCTTCTAGGGACAAGGTTATCAAAGGGGGTCACTGAGGGTTGGAAAACCTTAATGTGACCTTAGGTTTCAAGTTAAGGTTTATGGATCTACTTTAGGGAATACCTTAGCTATGTTTACTCCTATTCATGAAAGTGATGATATGTTTTGATAATCATAATGATTAAGAAGAGTAGTTTTTCTCATTAACAATGTTGAAAACCTAGGTCTCACACTAAGTAGTATGGGATGCTTGGTGGGCTACCTATGATTTCAAAAACCTAGGTCTATATCAAGTAGTATAGGATACTTGATGTGGCATTTAAGAAATAGTTTTCCCTTTTACCAATGCTTTCAAGTTAAGATCATCTGTATCTTCTTAAAAAAGCATGTACAGTGGTATGATATGGCAATGTATTCAGTGGAGTATTGATGTACATGAGGTATGAGATATGTTAAGGTTTTATGAATGATGATGCTTGCTAGTAGGTACCAAGTTTATGCGGTATAATAGATATGATGAATTAAGCTTGTTATGATCAAGATGAATTAATATTGCCTAAGAAATGCCTTGTGCCTATACATAGTAATGTACAACAATGCCTTGTCAATATATGGTATTGTACTTCATATGTGTGTTATTATACTAGTATGCAATTATGCATTGATTATCATGAAGTGCAAGATATTAGGATATGGTTAGTGTAGCATGTTACTTTATATGTGGAGACATGATATGTGTGTGTGTGTGTGACTCCTCGTATGCATCTTAATGTGTGTGTGTGTGTGTATGCATGCGTGTGATCTTTTGTCTATATTTGGCATGCTATGATATATTGCTATCTTTATATGAAATAGACAAGGGAATGTAAAAGAAATTTTTTTATACATGTGGTAGCTAAATCATTACTAGTTTTTTAAAATCGATAGTGTTTGTAACAATCAGAAAAAGAAAAGAAAAGAAAAAGAAAAGAAAAGAAAAGCTGAAAATTTTTGAAGGTTAAAAATTTTCTAAGTCTGCTAGCTATAGCCTAACTATAGCGAATATACCTATTCACTATAGCCTAGCGAAAGTGAGAGAGCCTTCTCGCTATAGCGAAAATACTTCTAGCTATAGCGAGTGTGGGCATTCCATACAAAAAACTAGGGAGTTGCTCGCCGTAGCGACGTTATAGCGAAGGCGAAGGTCTAGGACTGACACGATTTTGACCTTTTTAAACTTCTAAACTCTTCCTTTCTCTGTAAACCGGCTTAAGCTTCGACTAAGAGAGAGAAAAGGGCAGTGGAGAGAGAGAGAGACCTAGAGAATGAAGGAGAACAAGTAAAGAGGTAAGCAATCTTGAGATTTCCTTAGCTTTTCTGCCTTGCATGTTATTCTTCTCTCTTTGCCCTCTCTTTCTATGGTTTTAGTAGTTGATTTGGGTTTGGTTCAGAAGAGAGAAAGTGAAAAACCACTCTTGAGGAAGGGTAGAGCTCATGTAGCTTCAATTCTTCTTCTTTTCTCTCCTTTTTGAGAGCTTGAGAGAGGAAGGAGAGTGAGTAGAATTCTAGAGAAAGAATCCCTAGTTTCTTACATGTGCAGTGGGGATTTGTTTTGATGTAGAGCCCCTTTAGCTTTGTGAGTACTTATTTGAGTTATGAGAGAATAATCTTATGCTCTTTGTTGTGCTTAGACTCAAATGAAGCAACTCCATCTAGTTGTGAGTGTGAAACCAAGAAGAGAGAAGAGAAAATTGAAAGGGAAGATTTGTGTTAGCCGATAAGGTAGCTCTCTACTCTTTCTAGTTGCATTCTTGGATGTGTAATAGTTATTGTATGCATGTGTGTGGGCTTGTATGATGAAATATGCCATTTGATGTTGCCTTGATGCATTGGTACCAATATGCTTTTGATATGAATTGTGAAAATTGCTCGGGTGAGGTGGTGCCAAAAGTCCCTTGAGATGGGTGAGGTGGAGCCAAAAGTCCCTAAACCAAGGGTGAGGCCAATCCAAAAGCCCCAAAGCTCGGGTGAGGCTAGACCAAAAGTCCCTAGAGCCTAATCTTGGCATTGATATGTTGTTCATGGCATGAAACACATATATTGTGTCATTGTGACTTGTTTGCATGCTTTGACTGGTTTATATATCTTGATTGCTTCTTGAATGAGTATGAGCTATTGAGATTCCCTGAATCTCACCCCTTTCCCTCTCCCATCTTAACATCTTAGGTAGAGCTCAAGGAGAATCAAGTGCACACCAAGGAGTATAATTGATAATGTGTAGAGAATTGTATAGTTCTTTTAGTTCTTTTGTTGTAAAGAGGTGCCATAATGAAGATGCACCTATTATTTTTGAGTTGTAAATATGTGAGCACATGTAAACATATGTATAGATGATGTATGAACTGTGTAAAGAGCCAAAGCAATAAGAATGTAGAATTTGGCCCTTTTGTGGCTTATATGAAATGATGCATTTTGTCCCGTAGCATAGTGAGTTTGAGTTGTGTATGGATTTGGACCACTTAAGGAATTCATATATGCTATGTTTATACTTTCAAACTTTCCCAAGAGATGCTAGAGCATGTGGGAGGCCATTTGGACCCATTATGAACATTGTGGGTGCCAAAACCGCCGATTTTGTGAGCTACGTCAAAGTATGACTAGATGAGCTCTTCTTGATATGAAATTTGGCATGCCTCTAGATTCTATTGAGAGCTTCTTGAGAACCTAAAGTGGGTAATATTTGGAGGTCTAGGGTATATTTGGGGAATTGTTGAAGTTGGGAAATTTTAATGGTTTGGTCATAGTACTATGCAATAAGTCCGAAAATGAATCAATGTCATTCATGGACCAAATGGTGTCCAATTGCCATGAAATTTTATGAGTATAAACTAGATATCCACAGTGACCTATAACTACTGGAAGCACCTCAATTGGAGGTCTATAGAGAGAGAAACAACTTTCTGAAGTTCTGTATCAGCATCAGGGAAGTTTCTGACCTTCGTTCCTGTTCCATGGTTTTCGAGGTCCAAGAGCTCCTGAACTGATCTTGACTTATTTTTCTCCTCGAGTTAACATCTATAGCTTTCCAAATTGGTATAGATTGCCCAGATTGGATTTTTTTGGAATTAATTACGAATTTTCAAATTTCATGATAGTAAACTACACCAATATCAGGGACAGCCGGACCTCTGTGTCTTTTTCGATGTCAATGATGGTCCAAACGTGGAGATTGTGGCTGAGATTTATTTTTAGTGTAAATTTAACATCCAAATCCTTCTAGAGAGTTATGATTTGCTTGATTTTCATTTTTTTTAGAATTAGTTATGATTTTCCAAAGTTGGAGCCAAAAATATGACTTATGGGCTCAATTGTGAAATTGCATTTTCTTGGTTTTTGGCTTCATGTCCGTGGTTTATAAGTTGTTTGAGACTATGTACAAGTTGTATAAATGGTGTTTGAGTAGAGAATGTGAATGATGGGTACACGGGACCCACGGGGCAAAATATGACAAGTTTAACCCCGACTTAAAGTAGTAAAATACTACGATTTTGGTTATTTTCTTTGAAAATCATATGGAATCAAGCCTAGAGGGAGATGAATTGGAGTTAAGTTATGATGGTGTTACAGTGTTCTTACTAGTTTTCTCTTTAAGGGCACTAAAAACCTAAGTCTCGTACCAAGTAATATGGGATGCTTGGTGTAGTACTTAGAAAATAGTTTTCTCCTTTACTAGTACTTTCAAAATAGGATCATTTGTATCTTTTTAGAAAGGCATGCATAATGATATGATATGGCAATATATTCATTAGAGTACTAAGTTACATGAGATGTGAGATATGTTAAGATTTTATAAATAATGAAGTATGTTAGTAGGTTCCAAGTTTATATGGTAAAACTATGATACCATATTAAGATGGCACAAATTTTATATCACATTGTGCTTATAACTTCATTTTTCATATATTCCACACTTTTAACAGCAAAAAAAATTGTTATTAAATGTCAAAATTATCTTATTTTTGCTTAAATGAACCATTTCAATTTACCAAACTTAACTTTCATCCTTAATACACTTGTTCATATAGAAACATCACAAAAAAAAAGTATGGAATTCGGGTTTAAGACATGCATTAACTAACTAGTACAATTTCAACATTCCATCATGGATCCATAATTCTGTCACAACTTCAAAAATTCATAACTCGAGTATAAAAATTCCAAATTGAGAAAATAAGCACTTTTGGAGATCTTAGAACATAAACTACATGCTAGAAAAATTCTAGATTGAAATTAATTCATTTGGGCCACGAAAATTTAATAAAATAATACCATTATCAGATTTCTGTCCATATGTAGACCTAAAATTTTAATCATGCATATCTTGAGTTATACAATTCTAAATTAAGTGATTTTAGTGGCTATAGAAATCTTATAATACCAAATATATACCTGTAAAATTTTATGAGCATTGGAGTTCGTTTGGCCTCTTAAATATAAAGAAAACTAGAATTGACCAAGTAAATAATGACACAACAATTCTGCATAATTTGGCCAATTTTAAAAAATCATAATAAATTTTATAGAGTTTCAAAAATTGTGTTCTTTGACTTAATAAAAAACTCTAAATGAAATCTAAATGCTTGTTAAAGTTCATGCCAAAATTCATCCATTAGATTTAGTTTTGGTTCAGGGGCAAATTATGGCTTATTTTGGTATTAAAGTGGCATAAATGGTCCAAAATGACTTCTCTTTGTGCAAGTGATCATTTGAGCACATCTAACACATAAAATACAACATATATGGCCATCATATCATGTCCAAAATATCATGGAACTTAAAATCATTCTCTTACTTGAATTTATACACACTTTACAAGCCACATACATGTCAAAAACTCATGTTCTTGTAGATTTGCCTCTAAATATGGTACATACATCATATTTTCATACTTTTATATATGAGTGAAGGCTTACATTACATAAATAACGTATACAACCATACTTTGACATCAAATTACACAAAATGCTATTCTATTGTCAAAGTAACATGATTCAAGTTTCTTGGTCTTTATTCTTTGTTTTTTGAGAAGTCCTTAGACAAGGTTAGACATAAAATGGGGGAGAGTGAAATTCAAAGAATTTCAATAACTCATTCACCCTTTCAAGCATACATATCTAGCATGTTATTATGTCAAAGAAAGTAAACATGTATCAAATGCTTCCAAAAATCAAATATAATCATATTTTCAAAGTTATATGGATTCATCAAGATCAAAAACAAATTTTGGAGACTTTTGGTCTAGCCTTATCCAATTATTTGAGACTTTTGGTTTAGTCTCACTCATTTTTTTCAAGACTTTTGACTTAGCCTTACTCATTTTTGAGACTTTTGGCCTTATCTCACCCTGGTCAAAGGACTTTTAGCTTCACCTAACCCAATTCAAAAGACTTTTGGCATAACCTCACCTATCAAGAGCCATTACACATTCCAAATGCAACTCAAGAGGCATAATGATATCAATAATCAAGCCAATAGAAATAGATATATTACATGATTCAAACATCCATACAAGTAATCAATGACAATCAAACAACCTACAAGAATGGATAAAGAGCTACCTTGAGTTAAAGAAGCACAAGTTCTTTCTTTGGTTCTTCCTTCCTTGCCTCGGCCTCACATACACACTTAGGAAAGGCTTGATTTGCTTGGCCCTAGCACATCAAATATGACACAAATATATCAATGGAACCATCTTTAGCCACACATAAAGCCTACACAAGCTAATTTTAGCCTATGACATCCATATGACTCCATTCAAGAGCATAATGAAGCAACTCATATAATTACTCATCTTAGCTTTAATTTTTCACTCAATCTAAGTCACATGACTCCATTTAAATTCATTAGAGTCATCACCAACTTAAATCAAGAAGCTTAGCATCAAGTTGTTTCTTTATGTATAATGAAAACCTAAACTTTCAACTTTCAAAATATGGTTCCTAAATTTAAACCAATGATTCTTTTGGTATTTATAATTCATATGTAGACCATTTCTATTATTGGAATAAAAAAAAACTCCCTAAGTGCTTGAAATCATCCATGGCTGAGGCATGCACATAACTTGCCACCCATGGAGTTTTTTTTTTAGGGAAATGACACTTGTGAAGCTTCCTAGGTCTCTTATGAACTCAATTATACTCTTACATAAGTTAAATTATCATTAAAAAGCTTAATATTCCTTAAGGTGCAACCAAGACCCTAATTTCCCAATTATGTATTTCATGGCTTCTTACTTTGTTCTAATGGCAAAATCTTAATCTCCACATTCCAAAACCTTAATTTCTAACATGACTCAATGAAAAACCTACCCTTTCCATGTTCCTCCCATGGTGGTAGAATGTCACACCATATTATTTCTAGCATCTATTTCCCTTATCTAAATGGGATTACACAAATTATCAAAGGAATTCTAAGAAAAGTGCATTAAAATAATGAATTTAATTGCGTTACGTTAGGGTTAAAAATTTAAATTTTGATTTGTGGATCCCAGAAACTTACCAACAACATTCTCTAATTATTTTACGTTCAAAATTCACATAAAACATGGACCAAAAGCTAAAAATCACAAATTCTCACATTTTGCCTTGGGTTCCGTGATGGCAGATTTTTAAGGAAATTTTAAAAAATTACAACTAAATCTAGAAAAATCAAAATTAAGCAAACTATAGCTTTCTAGAAAACTCTAGACATTAAATTTATACTAAAAATAATTTCAAGTCATGAAAATCTCATCTGACTCATGTTTGACAATAGAAAAAAGCACAAAGGTCAGACTGTCCAAAATTACTAATACAGCTTATTGATATAAATTTTGAAAATTCATAATTAATTTTAGAAAAATTCAATTCATGGAAACTATACCAATTTGGAAAGGTGTGGATATTAGCTAGTGGGAAAAAATAGTTATAGATCAATCTAATAGCATTAAGCCACATAAATTGATGGAATAGTGCTGAAGGTTTGACTATGTGCCTAGAACAGAACAAAAATTTTAAAAATTCATATCTCCCTCTCTAGACATCCAAATGAGGTGATTCTAGTTGACACAGGTCATTGGAAAGGTCTAGTTTCTTCCTATAAATTTCATAGCAATTAGACATCGTTTTCCCTATGAATGATAGATATCAAAATTTGGACTATATGAAGAGTACCAATAGCAAAATTTGAAATTTTAGCCAACTTAAAAAATTCACCAAAAAATATAAATATCTCTAAATATTATCCACTTTAGCTTTCCAAAAAGCTCTTAATGATACATGCCAAATTTCAGACCTCATTTGGACCATTTATGCCATAACTCACTATTATGGTCATTTTTGCACCATGTAAGGTGTCAACTTGGTTCATATGGCTCTCCATGGTGTTTGGCTCCTTTTGGATAAGCTTAAAAGAATGAATATGAATCATATGAACTGCCCAAGTGGTCTCAAATCTCATGCATCTCATTTTGGTTATTCTACATCCAAGAATACACTAATGCATACATGCCATTAAGTGTCAAGATTCCTCATTTGCATTGATTTTATGCTACATATGGTCCATACATCATTCCTATATAATATTACATTTGCTCAATAGTTTACAACTCAAAAATAATATGTATAAGTTCACTTTGATATTCCATTACAAGTAAGACTACATATTGGTCAAAGCATAGCTTCTCAAGACCCTTGGCTTGCATTTCTTGGTTCTTGAACACCACCTAGACATATTAAGATGAAGGAGGGGAGGGGAGTGAGATTTCTAGAATCTTAAATGCTCACACACCCATTCACACACATATTCATGGCATATATACATCAAAGCACAATTATGAAAAATAAGGCAATCATAAAGTATGCAAAGTCACAATTTCCATGCCACCAATTCATACTAAGTTCAACAATATGCTCTAGGGACTTTTAGTTTTTCCTTACCCTATTTCTAAGACTTTTGGATTTGCCTTACCCTTGACTTAGGGACTTTTGACTTGGCCTCACCTATTCAAGAGACTTTTGGCATCACCTCACCTTCATTAAGGGACTTTTGGCATCACCTCACTCTTATAAGCCATTTCCATAATCAATGACACACAAGACAACACATTGGTACCAATGCAATTTCAAAGCATCAAGTGGCATGTTCTCAAGTCACAAAAGCATGCACATGCACATAATGACATATATACAACCAAGAATGCAAAGAGAATGAGGTGGAGAGCTACCTTGAACTTATGCAAGCCTTTCTTGGTCTTTTTCCTTCCCTTCTTTAGTTCCACAAGTATACCTAAGTGGGTTAGTGTTCTCTTGGCCTTGGATTCAAGCTTGCTTTCAAGAGCTTTTCTCCTTGGTTTGCTTCTCCTCAAGCAATTCAAACCATCCCCCCTTGTTTTTTTCTTGCTTTTCTTTCTCCTCCTTGGTGTGCCTAAGAGAGCTAGTCTTTTTCTATTTTTTGGGCAAAGGGAGTTAACCTAAAGAAGGGAGAAGAAAGGGCATGAAATGTGTGGAACATTTAAGAAGTAACTTTCTTCAAAAATTTTAATCTCGTCCTTTCATAATGACAATTTTGTTTCAACTTCGTTTTATCTCCTTTCTGAGAACCATATTTTGCATCATAAAATTTAAGTTTCCAATTTAATAAAATACCTTTGGAATCACTCAATTTGGAGATAAAACCTTTCCAAACGAATCTGTCAAAGTTTAGGTTTACCGATGTTAAAAAATGTATACCAGAGAGGTTTTAACTGTTTCGAGGCTTCCTATAGTTTTTAGGGCCTCTGAGAACCCTAGGCAATTTAAAATTTTCATTTAAAAAGCCCTTATGTGATTTTTTTCCAAAAGTTGCACATATTTACGACAATGCCACTATGTTTTATCAGTTTTTGTCACAATTTTGTTTCTTTATCCTAACTCCATTTTTCTTTCTGTTTGAGCCTAGGATTATTATTTTTAGGAGCCTAGGACACTACCCAAATTTTTTTGAGACATTATCTAACTCATTTTAAGGGGCTTACTTTTATATATAGCTCATTTTGTTATTTTACGGAATTTACCATTCGTTACATTGAACCTATAAGATGAAGATGATGGAGAAGCAAGGAGGAGCAATCTTCCATACCAAAATATATATAAAATGAAATGGCTTTTCATGATAATTAATTTTGTGTGTTTGGTTCCTTGTTAAAAGCCCTTTTCTTTATGAGTTTAGATTCAAAACACCTTTGTTTGAGATGTCAAAACCATAGAGAAGAAGTAGAGAAAGAATGGAAACTAGCCAATAAAAACATCATAGGAAAATTCCTTAAGTTTCCTTACCTTAGGTGGCTTCAATCTCCCTTGAGTTTTGGTGCTATTTAGGGTGTCCTTTGATTCTGGTTCATAGTTGAAAATTTCGTGCAAATGAAGGAGAAGAAGGTGGAGGGGTTTATTTATATGAAGGACCTAAGGTTTTACAACTTTTCAATATTTCAACTTCGCCCTTGAATTTTGTTTCCTTCATTTGAGTTCATTTTAATTCCTTTTTGAGAACTGTCTTTTCTATCATAAAATTTAGATCTTCTAATTCATAAAATACTTTTGGTTTCACCCTAATTGGATTTAAAACCTTATCGAATTATCTGGTCAAAATTTTGGTCAATAGATGACATAAGATGTACACTAGAGGGGTTTTAGCTATTCTAGGGATTCTTATGATTTTTAGGGCCTCCAAAAACCTTAAGAACTTATATTTTCCTATTTAACCCTCCCTCCTTTGAGTTTTCAAAAAGTAATTCAAAATTACAATTTTGCATTGGTTTTTGTATCTTTCTATTTGGCTGATTTGGCTCTAGTTTTGAGCTATCATTAGGCTCTAAATTATATTTTTAGATATTCTAATGCACATCCTAATCTTAATTGATCTCAATTTGCCTTGCTTTAGGGTAATCCAATATCAACTTATTGGTTTTAGTTTAGTTTTTTGGACAAACCGATTATTACTACAACAAATATGATAGATTAACCTTGTCATGATTAAGATGAATTAATTTTGCTTGGGAAATGCCTTGTGCCAATATATGATATTGTAAAGAAATGCCTTGTGTCAATATATGGCATTGTACTTCATATGTATGTTATTGTACTAGTATGTAATTATCTATTGATTATCATGAAGTGTATGATATTGGGATATGGTAAGTTTGGCATGTTACTTTATATGCAGAGACATGATATGTGTGTGTGTATATGTGTATGATTTTTTTGCCCATATGCATCTTAATCTATATATATAGTCTTCTATCTATATATAGTATGCTATAATAAGTTATTATCTTTATATATAATAGACAAGGGAGTATAAAGGAAAGCTTTTTCTGTACCAAAAGTAGATGAACCATTACTAGTTTTCTAAAATTGATAATGTTCTTACTAAGAATATAAATTCTCACTACACTTAGGAATGTATTTAGAAAGAGACATCTATTTGCTTAACACTAGGATAATAGTAAACTAACCCACTGGCTTTAAGAAATTACGAATGTAGGTAGATCATAAGAAAAAAAGATAAATGACACTTGGCCTTGTTATTAGATGATAGTAATAATAGTATCATGACATGAAAATATGCTTAATTGTATAATTTATGAATCTGTGTAGAACTTTACAATTGAAAAGTAGTTTTGTGTGAATTATCATGTGGGTCATGTGCTAAATATTAAAGTAGTCTCTTTTAATATTGCTTTGGTGACAAAATACCCAAACAATAAAGTTTAGGAAATTAAAAATTAGTTTAATATTCCACCATAACTTTGCCACTCAGATAAAATAATAAGATCCATAGCATTCTAAAGGTTAGGATGTCACATCATACCTACTTAAAGATTGATTGGTCTCTTAGAATCTATCTTCTCATTGAATTTAGGATGTCTCCATCCTCTTCTTGATTAGCCTTCATTAGATGATCCATCCAGGCTTACCATGTAACACCATAATGTCTTAACCTTAATTAATCTCCCTCTTGGCTTGATTCCATATGATTTCTAATGAGAATGACCAAAACTATGGTATTTTCCTACTTTAAGGCGGGGTTTAATCAGTCATATTTTTTCCTGTGGGTCCTGTGAACCCATCATTCATATTTTCCACTCAAACTCCATTTATACAACTCACACATAGCATAAAACAACCCATGAACCATGGATATGAAGCCAAATAACAAGAAAATACTATTTCTCAAATGGGTCCAAAAGTCAGATTTTTGGCTCTAACTTTGAAAAATCATAACTAATTCTAAAAAAATAGAAATAAAGAAAAACATAGCTTTCTGGAAAGCTCTAGATGGTAAATTTACATTAAAAATAATTCCAAATCACAATCTCAGCATTTAAACCATGTTTGACATTGAAAATGAGACAGAGGTCCGGTTGTCCTTGGAACTAATGCAGCTTACTGTCATGAATTTCAAAAATTCATAACTAATTCCAAAAAAATCCAATATAGGAAAACTATACCAATTTGAAAAGATAGAGATGTTAGCTAGAGGGAAAAACTAAGTTTAGATCATTTTAGTAGCTTTTGCAACTCAAAAATGATGGAACAGTAACGAAGGTCAGATGGCTTCCCTGATGCTGACACAGAATTTCAAAAAGTTCTTTCTCCCTCTTCAGACCTTCGATTGAGGTACTTTCAACTGGTATAGATCGCTGTGGATTTATAGTTTCTGCTCATAAAGTTTCATGACAATTGGACATTATTTGGGCCATAAATGACACAGATTCATTTTCGGACCTAGTTGCACAGTATAATAAGCAAAACCAAAAAATTCTCCAACTTCAACAATTCACCAAATATTCCCTATAGCTCCAAAAATTACTACTTTATCTTCCCAAGAAGCTCTCAACAAACTCTAGGGGCATGTCAAATTTTATAGCAAGAAGAGCTCATTTAGTCATATCTTGATATAGCTCACGGATTTGGCGGTTTTGACACAATCAATGGTTCAAAGTGGATCCAAATGGCTTCCTACATGTTCTAGTACCTCTTGGGCAAGTTTTAAAGTATAAACATAGCATATATGAAATTTCTAAGTGGTCTATATCATCATACATCTCAAACTCACTATGCTACGGGCAAAAGTATACTACTACATACAATCCACAAAGGGGCCAAATCTCATATTTTCATTGCTTTGTCTCTCTACATAGTTCATACATCATTTATATATATTTCTACACTTGTTTAAGCATTTAAATCTAAAAAAGAATATGTATACATGAGCCCTTGGCTTTCCTATACATCAAACTATGTATGAGTATGCAAAATGTCAAAATAAAGGCTTTCTATGCCTCATGGCTTCCACTCTTAGGCTCTTGAGCTCCACCTGGATCATATGAGATGATAGAGGGAAAGGGGTGGATTCATGGAATCTCAATAGCTTATACACTCATTCAAGGAAGTAACCAAGATATATAAACAAGTCAAAGTATGCAAACCATTCACAATTACCCCACACATGATTTTCATACCATGAATATCATATCAATGCCAAGAATAAGCTCTAGGGACTTTTGGTCTAGCCTCACCTAATTTTTGGGACTTTTGGATTGGCCTCACCTTTGGTTTAGGGACTTTTGGCTCCACCTCACTTATTTCAAGGGATTTTTGACACTACCTCACCCGAGCAATTTTCACAACCCAAAACATAAGCATATTAGTGTAACAACCAGGAAAAAAGGAAAGAAGAAAAAAAAAAAAGAAAGAAAAGCTGAAAATTTTTGAAGGGCTGAAAATTTTCTAAGTCTGCTAGCTACAGCCTAGTTATAGCGAATGTACCTGTTCGTTATAGTGAGAAATGGTCTAGCTATAGCGAGAGTGCCTTCTAGCTATAGCGAGAATGCTTCTAACTATAGCGAGTGCGGGCACCCCATACAAAAATCAGGGCATTGCTCGCCGTAGTGCATGCTGTAGCGAAAGCATGGGTCTGGGATTGATATGAGCTCGTCGTAGCGAGGGTTATGACTGGCTATAGCGAGGGTTAGTTTGGAAAAACGTGAAAAAAGAGAATTTAACTTTTTAAAGCCTCCAAACTCCTCCTTCCTCTTTGTAACCGATTTAAGCTCCCTCTAAGACAGAGAAAAGGGCGAAGGAGAGAGAGAGAAACCTAGAGGAGGAAGGAAGAACAAGAAAAGGTAAGGTTTTGCATGGCTTTTCTCTTAGAATATTAATCTTCTTTCCTTGCCCTCTCTTCCTATGGTTTGGATAGTGGAAGTAGTTGGGTTTTGAGCTTGGTCCAGAAGAGGGAGAGTGGAAAAACCCCTCTTGAAGAAGACCAAAACTCACATATCCTTACTTCTTCCTCTTTGCCTTCCTTTTTGAGAGCTTGAGAGAGGAAGGAGAGTTAGTAGAATTATAGAGAGAGAAACCCTAGTTTCTCTTTATGAATCAAATGTTAAGAGAATAATTCCATGCTTCTTGTGTGGTTAGGCTCAAGAGAGGCACTCCCATTTAGAGGTGATTGTGAAACCGACAAAGGAGGAGACAAATTGAAAGGGGAAGTTTGTGAATAGCCAATAAGGTAGCTCTCTCCACCTTCTCTGCATAGATGTGTGTTTACATTGTCTTGCTTGTGTGTATGTATGTTTTGAACCATGCAACGTATGCTAGCATGATGATGCCTTATGAACTTTAATGATGTTTTATATGATTGCTTTGGTTTGCTTGAGTATGGAAAAGCCAATAACCCTTTAGCCATGGTGAGGATGAGCCAAGAACGCTAAAGTTGGTTGTGACAAAGCAAAGAGTCTCCCAAAAGTGAGGTTGACTCCCAAGAGTAAGGGTTGAGTCTAAGAACCTCTTAAGGAGTGGGTGAGGCAAGTCCAAAATTCACAAGTAAATGGGTGAGGCTAATCCATTTACTTGGCAAGCTTTTGTATGTTATGTATGGCCTACTCAAATGTTAAAAATGCATTTCTTATGATTTCACATGCTAATATGCCCATGCATACATTGTGAGACTTGTTTGCATGCTTTGTGTATGATTGAATGAGAGATGAGCTATTGAGATTCTTTGAATCTCACTCCCCCTCTCCACCATCCAAACATGCTAGGTGGACCAAGTGAGACAAGAGATGGGAGCCACCAAGCTTGAAGCTAGGAATTTCGGTGAAGAACTTGTAAAGAGTCATGTTGTCGCCATTTTGTAGTTATGTTAAGAGATGTAATTTAATGATGTACATGATGTAACACCTATGAATATTTGTAAATAGATGTACTTAATGTATATATATGAGAATTGAGCTTATGGTGTATGATGTAGCAAGTTTTAGAATGAATGGCAAGATCTTAGTATTGCCCACATGGGTGTATGTGTTGGTGTGGGAGAGTGAGTTTTGCAAATCTGGGTTGTTAGATATTTGAGCCATGTTTAATGGCCTATATTGATTGATAAACACATATTTCTATCTATTTGATTCTCCTAAACATAGGCATTTTAATAATGAAATATGGCTTTAAGATTTTAATTAGATACGATTTTGTTTTTGAAGCCATTTCTATATTTTAGGAATTTATTTGCAAAATTAATGAATTTTAATGCATAATTTTATCTTAAATAATTTATTCTTTTTGTGCAGAATTTGTATCTCTTGCTATGGTATTGAAATAGAGAAAAGAGGCCCAAGTCTACAACACATTCCCGCACTTGAAGCAACAAAGGCAAAGCAAGACATAAGCACCACTCCCTCATTCGTGTAGCATTTGCCCAGCAGATCATATGTATTTTAATGGGAAAATGATTTAAAATCAAGATGAATTGATGGCATGAGAGGGCATATGTGTGTGGAAGAAAGAAGCAAGGGTTGACGTGGAAGAATCATATGAACATGCCACGGGTCTGATGCTAAAGGAGAGAGGTCTCAAGTTGTTTCATGCAGTCTACTTTCTCATCTCACTCATGGGCTAGATACACTCATCCACCCATCTACATCTCACACTTTCATCCACGTCCAGCTCCTTCACTATGCACTCATAGAGATCACATGGGCAGGAGAAATGAGGGAGACACGTGATTAAGAAGAGACTTGGTTTTAACGTGGAAAAGAGGCTAGGTTGAAGGAGCTTGTAAGCAACACGAAAAAGAAGAAGCAAGTGAGCTGAAAATGAAGGAGGCTTGGGTGCAGAACTTTCTCTCGTGTCTTACAAGCAACTACAGGAAACGAAGACATGGCAAGAGTAGAATGTGGGCTGGAGAAAAGGTTTCATCTCACTACATTTGCTCGAGTTAATGCATTCACACTCATGACCAGCCACGTCTTCACAATGCTCTGTTTTGATGAGTAGAAAGTTTTACGTGGGAATGATTTAAAAAGTTAACATGAAAGAGCTGAGAAGAAGAGGTGAGAAGGGCTGCCAAACACACACATGCAGAGGCAGAACAACGAAGCAAGCCATGAGTAACATGAAGCAAGAGCTAGCAGCAAAGGAACACGTGGAAGAATGTGAGTTCTGGTTTAAGAAGGAATAGACTACGGTTTAAAGGAACAAAGAAGTGTGAGCTGAAAATGACGTGAAGAACAACGTAGGAAACACAAAGAAGAGAAGCTACGAAATTTACGTGGAATGAAGGAGCTGAAACGAAGAAACATTGCTGACATAGAGAAGAAGCTTTTGAGCAGAACAAACACACCAGACCAGTAGCTGAGTAGAGCATGAGCAGAAGAAACACAAAACACGTAAAAGATGCTGGAAGCTGCTGGGAGAGTGCTGGGAAGTGTCGAACACTGGAAGAATATGCAGCAGCTGAAGGGAGGACGCTAAATTGGGCAGAGAAAGCTGGAAAGAATGAATGCTACTTGAAGAGTTTTTCTCTTCGGTTTGAACATGAGCAGAGGAGACGAGGGAGAGTAGGAGCTGCATGGGAGAAAAGGGAATAACGTGAAAACAAAGTGAACAGCAGCTGAGCACGTGGAGTTTAAAGGAAGCAACATGGATTATTATATTCACAATGGGACCTACTCTCATACACACATCCATGTAGCTACGGGCAATGAAGGAATGAAAAGGTTGGGCACGTGACTTTTAATGAGGAAGGGATTCACACAATCAAATTCATTCACGCCTCCATATTTTCGGAAACCCTCGTCCATATATTCGCCTATACACCACATTCAAAGGAGGCATTCATTCGTTCATTCATTCACGCCGCATTCATCCATCCTTCGCCCTTCGTCCATTCTGCATCCACTACGCCATCTCCTCCATTCCATCTTCCATCTTCCATCCATCATACAATGAAACTCTAATCCATCTTGAGGCCAGCTAGGAGGAAGCTCTTGGAGAAGCTTGAATCCATGGATGAACTCAGAATTTTGGCTAAGAATTCCTAGTTTCCTACACTTTTTCTCTTTCATATATTATCTTGGTTAAGTTGTATTTGATAGGGAATTTGTGTAATTGTAATTGGTGGCTAGTTAGACACTAATTATGGAACTTTTTGTTTGTTTGATTGATTGAATCAAGTTCTGAATTTTTCATTATTCTCTAATTTCCCATGTGTGCCTCGAAGGTGTTCGATGCAATATATGAATGAAATTATGTGCTTGAAAGTTAAATTCGAGAATTCCTTAGTGTTTAGTTGGTTAATTAAACATTTTAGGATGATGATTCAGAGGCTAATTAATTAGTTAATTAATCAAATTAATTGTTCAAGATCTTAAAAACAAGAATTAGTAATTTAATGTGGAGTTAAGGTTTCAATTCGACATTGGATTGTTAATCTCTTGATTCTTGTGTGGTAACTCAAGATAATTTGTTATGAATACAATTAGGAACTCTTAGGCCAGAATCAATTACAATTAGATTAGGATAAGGATAGTGGATACCAAGGGACGAATCCAAAGCTAGTCACAAGCCCATCTTTCACTCATAATTCATATAATTAGGTAGCAATTAGGAATTTTAATTCAATTTAATTTTAGGCTAGTTTAATTCAATCAAAAACCCCTAAATTAGACAGTTCTAGGATCTTCATATACTTAGAAAACTCAATTAAACATTGAACTCCAATTCTAAGGGAGATGACCTAGGTTGTGCCACTAACTACATATTTTACTAACCTAGTTTTATTTTGAGGGTTGCGCGACGAGCCTCTCATTGATGCTTTCCCACATGCTCATAGAGCCTTAGAGGTAGGAGAAGCAGAGTTGGACCCCGTTAGCTCTCTTTGAACATAAGAAATAGGTCACTTTGCCCATGATGTCCAAGTCTGACCAAATGACCTCTCCTTGCCTTAAAATTTGGCATGTGACCATATCTTGTCTAGAGCTTTTTGGGAAGCTAAAGATCAAGTCATTTGGAGGTTTGTGGAATTTTTTATGATTTTTCAAAGTTGGTATCAGAAATTCGGATTTGCATAGGCACTGTTCACTTAGTCAGATGTGAAATGGTGTCATCCGAGGGATAAACGTAGTCCAATGGCTACGAAATTTTATAGGCAGAAACTAGATAGTCACAGTGACTTGTAACAACTAGAAGCACCTCATTTGGAGGTCTAGAGAGGAAGATATGCATTTTTGAAAGTTCTGCCCAGTATCAGTCATCTTGCCAGACTCGAGGTACTGTTCCATCGATTTCTGAGAGTTTGGCTTGATAAACTGATCTGAAGATATTTTTTCTCTTTAGTTAACATCTACATCTTTCCATAGTGGTATATTTGCATGCATTGGATTTTTGTGGAATTAGTTAGACATTTTTGAAGTTCATATCAATAAACTGTGATAGTAGTAGAGCCCACTCCGACCTCCAGATGATTTCGCTTGTCAAACGCTTTGTGTGTGGGATTTTAAGGCTTCTACATATTTTTATATGAATTAGGCATCCTAAGCTTTCCAGAATGACTAAGATAACATGTTTTTGATTTTTTTGGATTTAATTGTGATTTTCCAAACTTTGCCCACAAATGAGGCCAAGTATGGCCAAAATTGAATATTCATGTCTCATATCCCTTTTTTCTTTCCATGGGTTTAAAGCATGTTTTTGGGATTGAAATGAGTTGTAATGGTGCAATTAAACATGAGGATGTATAGAATGACCTCACTCGGTCCATGTGACACTGAAATGCAATTTTGACCATGCCACAACGTTAAGTAAATGTATGAATCCAATGAGGAAGATCTCTCCTTCTTGTTCCCATATCTCATATGAGCATGTAAGGCATGATGGGTATGAGCTAGAAATGATGGTGTTACTATTAGTACCAATGTATCAAGGTAACATCAAATGGCATGTCTCATAATATAAGCACATACATAAGCATACAATGACTATTACACATCCAAGAATACAACAAGAAAGAGTGGAGAGCTACCTTATAAGCCAACACAAGCCTTCCCTTTCAATTTCTCTTCTCCCTTCTTGGTCTCACAATCACAACTAGATGGAGCTGCTTCTTTTGAGCCTAGACACAATAAAGAGCATGGAATTACTCTCTCATAACTCAACAATTATTCACAAAGCTAGGGGCTCTTCATGAAGGCAAACCCTAGAAAATATGTAAGCACTCGAATCAAACATAACAACTATAGGAAAGCCATTCACTATTAGCGTACCTCGAATCAAACTGGGAGACGTACTGACTTCATGTTGAGTGAGGGCAAACACTCGGCCCTAGGTCTGCAGCCTAGGAGGAGGTGCTGTGTCTACCTAAGGACAGTGTCTAGCAATGTGCCCCGACTTCCTACACTTGAAACATGTCACCAAAGACTGTTGGATGGATGACTGGCTCCAAAGAGGCGACATCGGCTTGCCCCGCTGTGGCCTTCAGTTCCATGACCCTTTACCTCTCCTCTTGGCACTGGGTGTAACACTAGAACCTTCTTCCGGTCTCGGTCTTTTCAAATTCGAAATCCCCTTCTGACTAGCTGTAGCCACAGCAGGCATGATAGCTCACAGGTTAGTCCCAATCACCCTGCTGACTTCCATAAGGGTATTGAACTTCCTGATCCATTATGGAGTAACTCTGTCGCTAATTAGGGGCTTCAACCTAATCCTAAACTGCTCATATCTCTAGGGTTCATCATCATACCTCTGGAGGTAAGAGGAATACTGAGACAGCTCAATGAATTTAGCCACATATTGGTCCACAGTTATCTCATCCGTCTGTCTCAAGCCCATAAATTCTATCTCTTTCTTCTTCCTCACTGAACTAGGGAAATATTTCTCATAAAACTCCACCAAGAAACTTTTCCAAGTAATCAGTATGTTCTTGGTCTCCATTAGGGGTTTTGTGCTATGCCACCATCTATCGGCTTCTTTTTATAGCATGAAAGTGGCTAGTTGAGCTTTCTGCTCGGTGGTATAATCCATCATCGAGAATATTTTCTCCAGCTCCATAACCCAAGCCTCCGCCTTATCCGCATCCAACTCCTCGTCAAACAAGGGTGGACTGTTTTGCCTAAACTGCTTCAACAGTTTCTGGATAGGTGTCTGGGCCTGAGTAGCAATAGACTCCTAGAGTCTCTAAGACTAATCTCAAATGCCTCTCATACTTCTCAAAGGTTCTGGAGTACACGAGGATATCATCAATGAAAACCACCACAAACTGATCTAGATACGGTATGAATACCCTATTCATGTAATCCATGAACACAGCGGGCGTATTCGTCTACCCGAATGGCATCACAAGAAACTCATAGTGCCCATATCTCGTTCTGAAGGCCGTCTTGGAGACGTCTTCAGTTCTCACTTTCAACTGGTGGTACCCAGATCTAAAATCTATCTTGGAAAACACAAATACCCCAGCCAACTGATCTAACAAATTATCGATTCTGGGGAGAGGATATTTGGATACTTTAAGAAGTCAAATTCTCTTTTTTCATATTTTTCCAGACTAACCCTTGCTATAGCGAAGAATAACCCTCACTACGGTGAGCATGTATCAGTCCCAGACCCCTGTTTTCACTACAACGCGCGCTATTGCGAGAACTCTCTAGTTTTTGTATAGGATGCCCGCACTCGCTATAGCTAAAAGCATTTTCATTATAGCAAATAGGCACATTCACTATAGCTAGACCTTTTCTTGCTATAGCTAGCAGATTTAGAAAATTTTAAGACTTCAAAAATTTTCAGCTTCTTTTTTTTTCTGGTTGTTACATACCAACTTAAAACTATCATTGTATTTAGAATGCACTATCTATCCCAATTGGAACCATAATCATTAGGTTGCATAGGATCCTTTGTAACATGTTCTGCATGTGGTTGACTTTGCTTATCACCTTTAGTGAGTGCAATACCATGTTTACCTTTAATTGGTACATTGCTTGATGACTCAACTTGGTCATATCCCATACAATGATTAACTTCCTCCATAACTACTCCACCTTTATTTTCAAAGAGCAAGTTAGGCTAGTTAGCGTAACTATTAGGAAATTCACACCCACTCATATCAAGCTTAGTGTTAGACTTCATCTTCTCCTTAGCACCTATAACACCATATATATAGCACTTATCTTGTAACGTAATTGGCTTAAAACACCCATTTTCATGAATTTAGCACGTTTAACAATGGATATTTACATCATTGAAAGCTATATTAATTCATTCTTGACTTAATGGACCATGTGAACTTACTAAACTTATTTTCCATCCTTAACACATTTGTTCAATTAGAAATATCACAAAATGAAGCTCAAAACTCGGGTCCAAGGCATACATCTCAAAATCATATCACACTTTGCAATTCTCATTAAATTTCATATTTTGATATGAACTTTGGAAACTCATAACTAATTTCAAAAAATTCTAAATCATGCAAACTATAGATTTCTAGAAAGCTCAAGATGTCATCTAGCTGCCATAAAATTTTTAGATCAAAACAATCACGTTTAGCTTACAAAATTGGATTAAATAGTACTTTGGGTCTGGTGGTTGTTTTGTAGCAAATCTAGACATTCAAAAATTCATTTCTCCTTCCACAGAGTTCCAAATTAGGTGCTCTTAGTGGTTATAGAAACTTATGATATCTACTATATGTCTATTAAATTTTATGAGTATTAGACTTCATTTGACCCTTGAATGACACCAAAAACTAAATTGATCACATGAACAGTAACAGTGATAGTATCTGCATAATTTGACCAACTTTGAAAAATCATAATAAATTCTCTAGAACTCCAAAAATAGTGCTCTTTAACTCTGGGAAAAGCTCTAGATGAGAACTATATTCTTGCCAAATTTCATGTAAAAACCCATCCATTTAGTTAGACTTTGGTTCAGGGCTTCAAAATGGTAAAAAATGGAATCATAAAGGATTCAAATGATCCCAAATGATCTTCTAACCATATCATGACCATTTGAGTATGTCCAAAAGATAAACACAGCATATCAAAATATCTCAAATGATCCAAATCATCATGGAACTCAAAATCACCTTCCTAGTTGTTCTTATACACATGTATATCGGAGTTTATGAATGTCAAAAATCTACATATTCATACATTTGGTTCCAAAATTGATTCATACATCATAATTACATACTTTTACTTGTGCTTAATGGTTTACATCTCATAAAATTTATATAGATACAAACTTTGATATCAAAATACATAAATTTCCTATTCTATTGTCAAGGTCTCATCTTTAAGTTGCTTGGCTCACATTTCTTACTCCATGTGACTTACCTAGATATGGTTAGACATAATATGGGGAAGCATAAGATTCAAAGAATCCTAATAACTCTTTTACCCTTTAGCATACATGCATGGCACATTTTCATGTCAAAAAATGCAAGCATGCAATGAAAGCTTCTAGTAAACATACATAATCATTTTTCAAGTTACATAAACTCATTTAAATCAAACAGAAGCTCTAGGGACTTTTGGTTTAGTTTCACCTAATTTTTTTGGGGCTTTTGAATTTACTTCACCCACTTTTAAGGGCTTTTGACTTAACATCACTTTTTCTTGAGACTTTTGGCTTCTCCTCACCTATTAAGAGCCATCTTGTATTTAAAACATGTTTCAAGAAACATAATGGTACCATAGCATTTAATCAATGGCTATAAATATATCTTATGGTTCAAACATACACACAAGCATCTAATGATAATCAAACATCTAAGAAATGCATACAAGAAAGGATAAAGATCTATCTTGTGTCAAGGAACACAAGTCTTCTTTCTTGGATTTTCCTTTCCCCTTCTTTGCCTCACACACAAACCTAGGAGGATCTTGATTTTCTTGGCTTAGACATATGAAATGAGCCACAATTGCATCATTGAAACAAGTTCTAACCTCACATAAACTCTATGTAAGCTTGTCTTAACTTATGGCAGGGTTATGGTTCCATATAAGAGCATAATAAAGCAACTTCTAGAATTTATGATCTTAGCTCTAATTTCTTATTCAATCTAAGTCATATGACTTCATTTAAACTTATTAGAGTTATCTCCATTTCAATTCAAGTAGCCTAACTCAAGTTGCTTCTTTATATCTTGAAAAGGATCCTAAACTTTAATCTCATAAACCATGCTTCTAAATTCAAACTAATGCTTCTCTTAGTGTTTATTAATCATATTTAGACCATTTCTATCCTTATAATCAAAGAAAAGTCTCCCTAGGTGCATCATCCTCTCTTGGTCAAGACATGCATACCTATAAGAGCCCATGGAGTTTTCTTGTTTTCTTTAGGAAATTTGGCCTCTATGAATCTTCCTAGACCTCTTAAGAACTCATACATACTCTTACACAAGCTAGATTATCATTAGAAAGCTTCAAAAATTACTAGGTGCAACAAGAACTCTAGATGACATAATTTAATTTCTAAAGCTTCTCTTTTAGTTCTAATTACATATTCTTACTCCTTATACCTTAAACCCCTTGTTCCTACCTTGCTATGACCAGAAATCCTTCCTTCTTTAATGGGCTTAAGGTTGGCCAAAAATGGACACAAGAAGAGCAAGCAAGACAAGCCATGAGAATTATCTTATTTTCTAGCTTTTCCAAGGAGCTTTCAATTGCTTCTAATCTCTCCTTCAAATTCTCTCCTCCTTTTACTGAACATGCCATATAACAACCATAAATCAATCATCAAAACTACAGAAAAGAGAGAAGAAAGAGGGGAAGGAATTTGATAAAGCAAGAAACACGAAAAAAGCCTTAAATTCTTACATTTCTACTTGGCTTTCTCCTCTCTTTTTCCTCCCTTTTTGTGCGCCTATTAAGAATTTCTTAGTTTCTATTTTAGTCCAGAGAAGAGTTGGTTTAGGCACTAAGAAGAAATAAGGCATGATATATAAGAAGCAAGGGAAGTTATAATACTTTTTTAAAAATTTTTATTTTATCTTTTTTCTTAGTTCTTTCCATTTGGGCTCATTTTAACTCATTTTTTAGAATTCTTTTCTATCATAAAATTTAGGTCCTTTATTTCAAAATGCTTTTGGTTTCGCCCAAATTGGATTAAAAATCTTCTCGAATGAATTGGTTAAAGTTTTAATCAACTGATACTCTAAAATGTAAACAAAAGGAGTTTTAACTATTTTTAGGGTCTTTGAGAACCCCGAGAAACTCAATTTTCTCATTTAAACATCCCTCCTTTGATTTTTCTAAGAGTTGTACAAAATTAAAAAATGTCTCTGCCTTTTTGTCTAATTTTATTTAGCTATTTTGGCTATAGTTTTTGGGTATCTTTAGCCTTATATTCTCATTTTTAATTGTCTAGATGATCACTCTAATTTTGTTTGGACTCTAATTATTCCATTTAGGGGACTTTCTTTTGTAATCTCTTTAGTTTGAGGCTTTTAGAATAATGGGATATTACAGCATCCTTATACTCTTTATCCTCTTGTTCCTGTCTTTGATTCTCCATTTTAACCCTTTACTCTTCTTATCCTTGAGCCTCCATTTAGCCTTATGCTCTTTTTATCTTTCATCCTCCATTTTGGCCCTCACCTTTTACTCATTTTCTAATTTTGCTTGAGAATTTAAGCTTAATGACAAAGCCTACTCATTGGGTTCACTAATGCCATACTGCACATATACTTCTAACAGTATGCATTGCTTTATTTTCAAGTTCTTAAAAATTTTCATTACATCATTGTCTCCTTCGCTGGGGGTAATTTTTGTGATGTCTTCATCTCCAAACTTGAACCAAATGTCAGTAAAGTTCCCATATCCAAAGCTTTTACAAAAATAAGTGTTCTCAAACACACTAAGGTACTATATGTCATATTCCTTATACATGGTGTAACACCTAATACACTAATAAGCTAGCAAAAATGAGTTTGATTAATACAATATACCAAATATTGAGTGAAAGTGCAATTATTTGAAACCTTAAAATTATGAACCCGATAAAACCTTAACAATGAAGGCTTAAGATATAGTTAACTACAAGCAATATTTATAGATTTATTCCCTCAAAGAATTTCTCAATTTAGTCTTACTCACTACAAAACATTTAAAGAATCTCATTACTTCCATTTATTCTAATTAGAGCTTAACGAGTACAAGATACGAGGTGAATGGGGAACGAAATGAAGCAAAAACAAGCAAAATAGCTAAGCCACAAAGGTCTAGGTAGAAAATAGCCTATGCTTTTTAGCACAACTAGGCCATGCCAATGAATTAGCTACTGCTTAAAGGGCGTGCAGCAGCATAACCCTAACTTGCTATGCCTGAGATTTCCAACTTCAAGCCATGTTTTTTATGAACTTCAAGATATGGTTTGATGACTCTATCCTACTCTAATTCCTACCAAATTTAACAGCTAAGACATCTATATAGGGTCTAACATCAAGCCAAAATCTACATTAAAACTCAACTATTTAAGCCTTATAGTGCACACATTTTTTAAAATTGCTTGGTTTTAAATCTTAAATGTTAAAAATAACATTTTAAGTACACCATTTAGCATTCTAGCCTTTTCCAAACCTACACAATCTCTTTAAGCAAATTTCAATACATCCAAGTACCCTTTAAATGGTATCACTAAGACTAAAACCCTAATGGATCTAAATATAACCTAGGGAGTTCCTATGGTCCATCTTTAACCATCTCCAACCTTGTCATATTAATATTCATAAACCATAATCATACCTTTATACAAGTCAAAAACCATAAAATGCAATCCAACTAACAACACCTTAAATATAACTATTCATTTTACACTACTCATATACAAGGTACAACACATATTTCCATAACAAACATATTTGTATCATCAAGAAAAAGGGTAAATCTAAAAAGTTAATCATGATTATCGTTCATATTAAAGTAAGAATTCCTATCCATATCAATGAACCATATACAAAAAAATCAATAGAGCCATCTGAAGAGGGAGTATCAACTCTGTAAGTACAAAAGATGAAGAATCCTATACTTGGCAAGTCATGATACATAGATGTTGTAGAAGAGATCATATCCACACTACAATCATCATTTATGTTCATCATAGTATAAAATCCAAAATACTAGTCCACAAACCTATGATATTAAGGCTGACTCTTTGATGGCTTCTCTTTGCCACTATAAGAAGATCCTTCATTGTAAATGTTGGCTCATAATAGAGGTGAGATATAAATTGTCACAACATGCTTTATATGGATAAATCATATTAATTCCCTTATAAGGCCATAGAAATGAAACCATTACAAAACTTTTGGCAGCAGTTTTTAGCCCTTATGTATGGTAAATGGGCTTATTAGGGTCAAAATTTGAATTTCTCTCCATTTCAATCCATGAACATCATATACATATTTGTTTTAATCTACTTGATCATAAGATGCACCCAAATTGCATAAAAGAGTCATATAACTCATTTTAACTACTTTGATCATATTATGGTCCAAATTTCAATTATTAATAACTTAGGCTATACAACTCTGTTTCATGAAAATTAGGTGTTTATGGAAAGTTTATGATCTAAACTTTATGTTATCAATTCAAGTAAAAATAAATCCATTTGACCCTTGAAAGTACGCAAAAACCAAGGCTATTATAGCATGAACAGTATCTGCATAATTTCATAATCTTGGGCTATATTCAAAAATTCACCAAATGTTATATAAAAATAAAAAAATACCATCTTTAGCTAGAAAGCCTTATAAATTCTCTAAGTATCCATCGAATTTCAACCCCAAACTAGATCATTTGGGCTATCAAGGGTAGATATGCAATTTATGATTCATTTGGACTAAAAGTTAGTTTTGAAGTGGCCCATTTGAGCATTAATTTACAATCTCTTCTCCTTGAAAAACTTTTAATTCATTCATACTTGATTTTTGTAAGAACCATTTTATTGAATATGACTTACTACAAAAATTTACTATCTCACACTCAAATAGTCATATATAGCCACTAAGATATAAAAGGGCAAATCATGTTCTATTCTCTTGTCAAGACACCAAATAGGCATATATTTATGAACACAACCTTATTCATAAAATGCTAATTCATTCCATCATAAAATACATCAAGTTGGCTACTGCTTGATTGCATAATATACATCAAATTATCATATGTTATTCAAGTAACAAAACATATTCTAATTACAAGCTTTGGCATCTAAGTAGTATATGTATATATATATAGTCTTAAGCTTGTACATGAGATATCATCATCATCATCATCATATATCTCATAATTACTACTAGTTTGTTTTAAATACATAACAAATACATATGTACATCAAAACTTTCTAAACAACTTCCTTAAGCTCTAGTCCTTCTATGAATCTTTTTCCTTGCTATTGGCACCTATAAAGGTTAGTGGACAGGAGAATTGGAGAGATTCTTAGGAGAATCTCAGCAGCAAGTCTTAATCCATATCAATGCACATAATGAATGTAAATGAGAAAATGTATACATGGAGACTATATGCCTCAAATAATTCAAACATGAGAATTGGCATGAAACTTTAACTCTTATCTAGTCATAGCATAAAAAAAATACTAGCTAGCTCAACTTTGGGCTAAGGAAGAGCTACTGCTCTCAATTCCTCACTACAGGGAACTATAAGCCAAACATAACATCATTCATGCATAAAACTGATAATAAAAGCTAATTCAAATCATAACTCATAAAATCATTGAACAACTAAACATATAAGAATCTCAACTCATTCATACATCCAAATGGATGCAAGATAGGGAGAGATAGTTGCCTTATAGAGCTAGGAACTCTAGTGCACCATTAACCACTTGATTTTTCTCTTGTTCACTTTGCTCTTCCTCAAGTTCATTCACACACAAGGAGGGAGTTACACTAGCTTAGCCTAAAAACATCAATTTAAATATAAGAAACTCATTAAAACCCATTTTAACTCTTTATATTGCTACATAGGTCTATGGGAACTTAATATGCATATTTAAGCTAGTTTAGGCCCCCTTAAATGGTAGCTGTTATAATTCAATTTCAAGGTTTCAAAATCTCACTTGATATGAGCTATATGACTCTAATGGAACTTATTAGGGCCAGCATATGAAAGTTTAAATAAGTTAAATGTCAAGTTGCTTCTTTAGACCCATTTGAACCTTAAAATTTCACTTTTCAAAGTAAAGCTTTTAAATTCATTTCAATGGTTCTATTAGTGGTCATTACTCACATTTAGGTCTCTTAAAATCATAGAATCATGAAAGCACCCCTTAACTGTAACATCCCAATACTAATTGAGGATAATTACGATGAATTAGGAGTTAATATGGGTTTAATTAGGAAAATAAATTAAGAGGAATGGACATTAATTTGGGCTTTATGATTAATTTAATTATGTTTTAAACTACATGTAGAAGCCTAATCTTAACCTTGGAGGGGGATCTAATTCCATTTTTAGAGGCTCAACATTGATTTTGTGCAGACCTAACTTAAATGGACCCATAAAACTTGACTTAATAAACTAAAAATCTGAACCCACTTGGATTTGTGCCTTTGGGTCAGCCCACAACCCAACTTAAACCTTAAAAACCCTTCTCTCTTACTCTATTCTAAGAGATTAAGAGAAAATTTGACAGGTTTTAGGAGGAGGCCAGGGTTTTCTGCATAATTTCATCTTCTCCCACTTTTAAAGCAAGATTTAGCCAATGTAACCTTCATAAAACTTAATCCTCTCTTCTTTCTCTTCAATTTTACTTGATTGGTTTTTCGTTTAGAGCATTTTCATCTTTCCCCCAAAACTAAAACTTGTTGTTTGGTACTTTCATAGTGGATTTTTGAAGGTTAAGATTAAGAGGGTGGTTAAGTAAGTATCATCTTTCCATTTTGATGCATTTTATGCTAATTTGAGACCTTTATAATTGCCTTAAGAATATGAGTCTTTATTTTGTGCGAATTTGCCTAGAATTTAGAATGGTATTATGAAGTTTTTGGTGTAGGGATAACCAAACTCGAATTTGAGGCCTTATGGTAGCTAGGTAAGTGTCCTCTAAGTAGTTATTGGTAATTTAATTCTATAAGTATCATAAATGATAATTTAAAGTAGTAATTTTCTGATGTTGTGATCATAGGGTGATCTTGGTATAGCTGGTAGCCTTCAAAAAATTGTCCACAGAGTGAGGTGACCGGGGTTAATTTTTTATTCCTTATATATATTCAATTTAATCTTATATCTGCTGCAAATGTATATTTGAATGTTAAATAAATAGTTAGTTATCTAATATATTGTGGTCTAACCCAAGCCAAAAAGGAACTCTTTTCAAGAAATCAATAAGTGAAAAATAATCTACGCGAAGAGAGCTCCATTTTAAGGTAATACTTCACTTGAAACACTTGTAAAATCTTATGTTTCTAAGCCATTTAAGTTTAGGTCTAGAGAGAGAAAGTGAGGAGGAAAGTTTTTTATGTGTTCTTGATGGAACCAAAGGTTATGGAGTGTGAGGATTAAGAATATACAACTAGAATTAAAAAGGGAGCTTTAGAATGCAAGTTATGGAATTTAGAGATTTGATTGCACCGAGGCTAAGATGAAACTTCCTAGTAATAATTTAAGTTGTCTAAGAGTATATATGAGTTCCTAAGATACCAAGAGAGCCTCCCACATGCTTCTCCTATCAAAGAAATTAAAATAACTCCATTGGTGTCATATGGAAGCATAGCTTCAGCCAAGGAGAGTTCATGCACCTAGGGAGTGTTTTAATTCCTTCCAAACTTAGTTTTATATCATGTGTGATGAGAGGATATGAAAGGAAGCCTTGAAAAAATTTTAGAAATCATAGATAGTGAGATGGCCTTATATATTCCATAATATGCTTAAAGAAGCAACACTTAGTTAGGCTCATAGAATTGATTTTTTGATGACTCTAAGAGATTTAAATGGAGTCAAGAATCATAAATAGATGGAGAGAATGGAGCCAAGATGATGTTTTTCAAAGGTTGCTTCATTAAGTGCCTTATGGAACCATAAAAGAGCCTTATGAGCCACTTAACTTTTCTAGTAATTGTGTGGCCTTAAAATGTGATTCAAGAGTATAATTAGCTTCTATATAATGTGTCTAGGCCAAAAGAAGTGATTTCTACCTTCTTGGGTGTGTGAGGTCAAGGGAGAGGATTCAAGGCTTAAGAAAAAAGTGTACAAATGCTAGCAAGGTAGTTCTCTCCACTTTCTCTCATGCATAGAAGTATGCCTACATTATCTTGAATGTGTGTATGTGTGTTTTGAGCCATGAAAAGTATTTTAGCATGATTTTATATGCCATTGTACCATGATGATGTATTATGTTTCTAAATGATGTCTATGATGCATACTTTGATTTGCTTGAGTATGGTGAAGTCAAGAACCCTCTAGCTATGGTGAAGATGAGCCAAGAACTTTTAAAATTAGCTGAGACAAAGTAAAGAGTTTCCCAAAAGTGAGGTTGACTCCCAAGAGTAAGGTTGAGTCCAAGAACTTCTTAAAGAATGGGTGAGACAAGTTCAAAATTCACAAGTAAATGGGTGAGGCTAATCCACTTACTTAACAAGCCTTTGTATGCTAAGTATGACTTGTTCAAATGTTGAAAATACTTCTTGAATGTTTACACACGACAATATGCACATGCATGCATTAGTAAAGCTTGTTTTGCATCTTTTATGTATGATTTAATGGGAGATGAGCTATTGGGATTCTTTGAATCTCATCATCTCCTTTCCAATGTCTTAACATGCTAAGTGAAATAATTGAGTAAGGTAATGGAGGCCACCAGGTCTAAAAGAAGAAGATTGACATTAAAGTATATGAATATGCTTAGTTTTACTTCCTTTTTAGCCATGCACATGGCATATAATGTAATCTCTTGATGAAATTATGTTGATATGTTATGTATGAATGAGAGCTAAGGTCATATCCATGAGAATGTACAATTTAGATATGTAATGGTAAATTAACATAATGGAAATACATGCATAAATGGAAGTGAAATGACCAAAATGAGATGCATGAGGTTTGGAACCATTTGGTCAGCTTACACAAGTCATATTTATGCTTTTAGACTTACCCAAGAAATGCCAAACACCAAGGAAAGCTGTTTGGACATTTTGGTATCTTGCATGGACCAAGAATTGACCAATTTAGAATCCTATATCACTTTTTATCCAAATAAGCTCTTCTTGATATGAGATTTGGCATGAAATTAAAACTTATTGAGAGCTTTTTGGAAAGATAAAGAACAGAATTTTTGGCGGTCTAGAGAATATTTGATGAATTTTCAAAGTTGGCAAAAATTCTAGTTTTGGTTTGATGCACAGTTTACTTGGTCCAAAAATAAAATCTGTCACACAGGGCTCCAATAATGTCCAATTGCCACAAAATTTTATATATAGAAACTAGAAATTTCCAGTGATTTGTGCCAACTAGAATCACCTCATTTAAGGTCTAGAGAGGGAGATATGAATTTTTGAAGTTCCTATCTAGTATTAAGTGCCCCAACTGACCTCAAGTACTATTTTATTGGGTTTCGAGGTCTAGGCATGCTTGAACTAGTCTAAAGTTATTTTTTAATTCTAGCTAACATCTACATATTTTCATATTGGCATCAGTTGTATAAATTGGATTTTTGTGGAATTAATTAGATATTTTTGAAATTTGCTACAGAAACTTGTGATAGTACTAGTGGACAGCCAGACCTTTGGATCTTTTCGAATGTCAAAAATTTTTTGTATTGTGTTTCATGATCTAGACATATTTTTAGCATAAATTAAACATGTGTAGATTTTTAGAATGGTAAAAAATGTATGATTTTAATTTTTCTATAATTAGTTATGATTTTCTAAAGTTTGTGATAGAAATGGCAAAATTCTGGCCAAAAATACAAGAATAAGTTTTATGCTTGCCTTTGGTTTCCACGAGTTGTAAGCCACTTTCAATGATAGAAATGAGTTTTATTCATGTAACTAAATGTGATAAAATGATATATAAGGTCATATGACCCACGGGACTCTGAATAAAAAATTTATGCATAGCGCTACACTAAGAAATTTATTTTCTTGCTACCTTTTTCCTTACTCCTTCATGAAATACATGATGTGAAGCATGAGAATAGTATGAGATAAGTTAGGAAATTTATGGTGTTACATAAGTCCATGGTGGAGTTGTGATACGGCTACCACCCTTACATCGTGCTTTGATCGGGCATTGGATTGTAATCAGACTTCTAAATGCATTGAGCCTTATTGTGCTCAATAGGAAAGTGGCACCATGGATGTGCCTTTCTCAATGTTATTGGCTTTTAACATGTTGTATATGATTGCTAGTATGGAACGATGATCACTGGTAGTTTAACTATTTCATTTGCTGATACGATTAATGTTTCTTATGCCTATTTGTTTTAATGCATATATGTTGATTAATTTGGTACATATAAATGGAATTTACCTCTAGTTATTGAGATTTGCATCTTACCCCATTTCATGGGCTAATTATTTCAAGTGAAAGCTCTTCGGGTAAGGATAAATGGAAGCAAGTGGATGAACATCCATGAGCTGAGACCTTGTGTAGGGAATGCTACACTTGGGTTAATCTAACTTAGGGAAGATGCTAATTTTGTTCTTCTTTTGTATAGCATCATCATGTAATTGTATTGCTAAGTGTAGGTATTTTGGTGTTTGGTAAACAATGATATAAGTAATAGGGAGGTAAACCTTATACAAATTTAGAATATGATGTATGCACTTATTTATACCTAATATAGAACTTTGCTGATCTTGAGATATGACTTATTATTTGAGATTGTAATCATATGTTGCCTTAAATGTTGATTTAGACTAGTAATGTATAGAACCTTTATAGGAATTTACATTTAAATGATAATAGTAATGGCTTTTGCATCCCTTGATGTCAAGGTTCATGATTTGTTGATATATGGTAGATGGATGGGTAGAGAAAACCCCTAAGTTTTAATTTAATTAGAATTGGTATACTAAGTAATTTGGATAGTAGGATGTTATTAAAACCTTATAAATTAAGGTAAAATGACCCTAAGGTGTTGTTAAAGGGAAGTATGGTTTGAGTAAGATAAAATTTAGAGAGTTTAGGTATAGAAGAGGGTAGAGCTGAGACCAAAACCACTTAAGTCGCAGCCAAGGGAGTTCCAAAAGCTAGTGGCACCATGGCGCGAGATGCATCGTAGTGACATAAGTTCATGATTTTCACTTTGGAGGGTAACAAAGAGCAAACTCACTACAGTGAGAATTTGAATAGTGGATTCCAGAGAGCACCTATGCCACGATGTGGAAAACCTGAATACCGACGCAAAGTGCTAAATTTTAGTTTCAAGTTCTAGTAGCCATTTATGTTGTGACGTGGGTATACTAAGTCAGGGTAGGAGTCTCCAAACTTGGTTTTTAGGTTTTAGTAACTAACTTAACTACGGCAGGGAAGGTCCAAGTCATGGCAAAGATTCCTAAACTCTTATTTTAATTAAGAAACCTTAGATTCCCTCATGATAATGTTATGTGATGACTTAGAAACACTCAAGAGGATTTTGTAAGGTGAAATCAGTGGTTAAATAAATCAAAGGCTTTTAATTAATAATTGGAATCACTTGTGGGTTCAAATGGTTTTAATTGTTTGGCTAATAATCCTAATAATATCAATGTTTAAATTCTTTCATTCTTTCTTAATTTAATTAATTATAATAACTTGATACCTTGATTTACAATAATTAATCATGCAATTAAGCCTAATCACTATAATTAAGAATTAGGGTTGTTATACTAACTACTCTTTCCCTCTAGGCTGAGACTATGCACATGATGGAGCATAAGGGAGTTTTTGTCATTCTCTTAGGGAATTTGTTGGATGTGGAATATCTATGATTCTTTTCTATTCCAAGTTTGGTCTTAGATAGTTTAAAACATTTTATTAGGATTCTATATCTTCCATGGTGGAATTGGAACCCTAGGTGGTTATATTTTGCTTTCTATAGCTTCCTTTACCATTTTCCTTGTATATTTTTACTTTCTTTACTTTTAAATCCTTTATCCTATTCATTTTTCATCGAACAAATGCTTCCTCCTTTTCCTCTCTCTCTAGGCCAAAATATAGAGGAAAAAGAAGACAATTGAAATGGCAACATCTTGGCTTATATCTTACCTTATTTGGAAGCTTGTTGAATGGAGATTCTTATGCCATTATTGGTTGCTTCAAATCTCTTCTTCTCCTCAAGTGGATAGCCACCAAACTCATCCTCTCAAGAAGCTAAAACCACCATTATAAAGGGCTTGAAAAGATGAGAAAAATTACTAACATACCATGAAATTTGGCTTTTTCATTATCTTGTTTGCCTTTCTTTCCTTTTTCTCTCCTCCCTCTTTTCCATGTCATGGCTAGTTTGGTTTAGAGCTTAGAATGATAGTTATGTAGAGAAGAAGTGGTTGGCGTGTTTTAATAAGGATGGAGGAAGAATTTTATAACAATTCTAAAAATATCAATTACATCCTTTTTCTTAATTTGCTCCGTTTGGGCTCATTCTATATCTTTTTTTTAAACTATTTTTTCTATATTAAAATTTGGCTCTCTACTTTATTAAAAAAATTTGTTTTGAGATTTATGGGATTTAGAACAATATGAAAAAGTTTAATTAAAGTTACAGTCAACCAAAGTTATAAACCATACACTGTCAGGGATTTGACCATTCTGATAATCCTTATGGTTTTCAAGACCTTTGAAAACCCTAGTGAGCTTAATTTTGGTATTTAAAATTATTTTTCTTGAGTTCCTAAAATTTTACTCAAAAATTATGATTTTGTTACTGGTATGTTGTTTTATCTATTTTTGTCATTTTTGCTTTTTCCTTTCATCTTACATGAACTTTTAGTCCCTCATTATTATGGTTATCTACCTTTCTTTTGATATCTAAGGATTTGAGATACACTGGGTATGACATTTCTCTTCTCTAAATAAATTTCATCCTCGAAATTTGGAGATATATATGACATTTCTCTCCTCTAAATAAATTTCATCCTCGAAATTTGGAGATATATCATTATCCTACATTTTTTGTACTTTTTCTAATTGGTCTATCCTTTCTATTTGCCTATCTTTACTTAATTTTCTTAAGGACTAATCCCATCTAGATCTATTTTACTAGAGAATTTCTGTCACTAATAATTTCTAATCTTATCATGAGTTATTATCTTTCTCTAGTGTTATCTCCATAAGGCCTATGATTACTTATTCCTTGTTTTCTTAGTTCTTGACATGTGAGGGACTATTTCCAGTAATGGGACCTTTTATCCCCATATATCTATTCAAAATTGGGAGATCTTACCATTTTGTATCAAATTGGTCTGAGATCAATTCACATGGAGTTGAGCTTTTGTAATTAGTGAACTTGCTTACATCTATGATTGGAAATATCTTACTAGCATAGAATTTTTAATATCTTATTCTAATGGCTTTTTGCACTATCTCTTTATCTTTCTCTACTTATTTTGAGCCATTAGAGATTCCTTTTTGTCTAACTTAACTTGCTTAAACATTTAGTCTACTATTTACTCTTACATTCTTTTTTACTAACTCATCCCACAAAATTTGTCTTTTCTCCCATCTTAGGCCTTGTACACTAACTAATTACTAGGATCACAGCTTCTTTGATAAGCTTATATTCTTAAGCATCTCATTCCTTTTTCTATTAATGTACTTGCCTTTCACTATGTCATCTATCTCTAAAGTTTCCTTTTTTACTTTCTCTATCTATCGGAGAATATTCACTGTTTTACTTTTCAACTTTATTATTGACTTATCATGATTTTTAACTCTTCTGTATTAGCATTGAAGAGTGATTGCCACTGACGAACACTACATTTATGTGGTATACCATTTTCTCATAGCTTAAGCTACTAGAGGCATAAACTATCACTTACCTTATCATCAGAATTGCACTTGACCCTTTTTGTAATATTCTACTTTTGTGTATAGGGCTTTCTCTTTTCTTTGGCGAGGTTTAATAATTGTTGGGGTAGTGGTTTAACTTTGGAAAGCTACTCTTTTATTTTTCTTATCCCACATATTGTACCCATCTATTAGGAAAGTTTAGTTAGTGGCTTAGCTATCTAAGAAAAGCCTTAATAACTCTGATGTTACAATTTGCCAGACCTAGGAGGTATTTGGTCTTTAAGACTTAAAATGTCTAAAATTGCACTAGTCTCTGAGACTAAACTGATATGTGAAAACTATCCTAGGCCATCATTTCTTAAGACAACTGTTGTAACTGTAAGTATAAGTTCTTTGTAACTCTATGGGATCTATTATGACCCCTAGGTTTACTGTGACTTCTTAGAACCCTACTAAAGTCTATTACAATCCACTATACTATAGTAGGATCCATTGTGATCTATCTTTAGGAGATATTAGAGCCTAAGATCACTATCTTTGTGATCAAAACTTATATTCACTAAGTTTGGCAACTATCACTCATAGTCTCTAAAGATAAACTCAGATACTTGCTATGTTCTTTTGAATGCTTTTCATGTGAAGGGGATTTTATACAACTTTCTCATCTTTTTAACATTCTATAGTAATGATACTTGGGAGCATTTTCACATTTACTCAATACTCCCTATGGGATCATTAGTTTCCCACTTCTAACCTCATCATAATTTGTTTGTTTCTCTTACTAGCTTACCCTACTTTAACTTACTCTACATTTGCTACTTAGTGATGTAAATTAGACTTACACTCTACGTGTATTCATTCTATCTTTTCTCTCTTATCTTACAATCTTTAACTATGCCTATATCTTATACCTAAGTGCCTCAAGCACTAGTGTAGTCTATATCTCATAGAGCATCTTACACATAAAGTGTGTCAAATTATCTTTCATAAGATAAGTAATATAAGTTGGTCTTTTTAATATTTCACTTTAGTTATTTCCTAAGGGACTCATGTTAAGCATACTAGACCTGTATTGCTTAGTTCCTAAAGTTCTAGTACTCTAGGCACATTCCATTGACATCATGCTATATCTAGAATTCTTTCTCGATACTTTCTTAAAGGTTTAGTATTACTGGAATATATTAACTTCTTTTTCTCTAATTTATCCCTTAACTTAACTTACTTGGATGCTCTTTGATCATTGAGACACTCTTTATGGGTAATACTATCATTTGCTAAGCACTTAAGTTACATTATCATTGAGTTGGCTAGACTTAATATCATGTAATCGCTATGGCAAGTAAATCACAACATCAATCACTAATACATAAGTACATTATGATGGAGCTCAAGCCACTATTGCCTGCATATTACAAGCCTTCTAATAATGTAAAATATACTTTTCTATGACCTTTTTATATCATGTGGCAATTGGGAAAGAAGAAAACTCTTTCTCTAATCTTGTTTACTAATCATAATGCCACCCTTTGGCTGTCTTCTTTTGCCCAGTTATCCTTACTAGGGGTACCATATCATACTTCATAGACAACCATACCAAGGACAACAATGCTCTCTAGTGCATTCATTTGCTATTACATTTTCATTTACAATTGATTTTATTAAGTCCTTGGTTTTGAAGTTCTCACATTCTTCCTTTTTACTTCTATTATGAATTTACTCATATGAAAAAGCTATATCTATTGCTCATCTAATTCTTTGTTATTTTTGTACTTATCTATATGCAAAAGCATTCTTTTTTTTTTGGGTTCGCCTTAACTTATTTACTTTTTATAAAGATTAGGGGGGTCTAATTCATTTTAATCTTATCCTCTAATTTTTAACTAAACTATTCCTATTAAAAGGAACTTAATCCTAAGTAAACCCTAATCTATCTTTTTTTAAAGCTTTTGAGCTTACACAATTACTTTTCTGTACCCTGAAACTCACCAACCTAGTTAATTCTTAACTTTCTATAGTTTCCCTAGAAATACTGAGGCATTAATTACTTGCCTCAAATCATTTCTTTGTTCTTGTCAAAGACTAGATTCTTTTTTTCTTAGATTTTCTACTTTCATCTTTAGGAGCATAATTTACTGATCTTAGGGTTTTACTAAATCAATTTAGGCTACATACCCTTAAAATCTTGAATCTACTTTACTAGCTACTTTATACTCCATTTCTTGTCTTTATTATTCATGTACTTTGTATATTGTATCTATTTTATACTAGGGAAGCTCATCTAACTTAGTGTTGAATTATTATCTTTCTCATTTATGGGGTTTTAATTCTCATTCTATGTTTACTTTTACCTTATTTGATCTGCTAACTCTCCTATAATCACAACTAAAGCAAGGATATTTCTTACTATATACTAATTTCTTAACTCATCCTTGTTTCCCTATGTCCTTGAATTACTAAATTAGGAGCCTTATCTCTTGGAGAGTTATAAACCACTAGTTAGGTTGTCTTTAACCTTATTGCTTATTACCCTTTTCTTTTTAGACTAGAGAGAACCTTCCTCTAATTACTTTTCTAAGCCATTTCCTTTTTAAATTGAGGTTTTCTTTTCTGCTAATCTCATCTTGTATTTGAGTCTCTACTCATTACCATTCTCAGGCTTAAACTTGTAATTTAGCATAACATACTTTCCTTTGCTAAGGATTTTCTCGAAACTTTTTGGATAATTGCTTACTATAAATCCAGCTAGCTCATATTAACTTATCATATAATTACCACTGGATCTCTTAGGTTTTTCTTTTCTGATCTTAACCTCTTCTCTGGATCTAACTGTAAACCTAGGTAACTTGAATGTTTTCTCAAACATCAAAATTCTCTAAATATCTAACATTGAACTAGTTACGTTCATTTTAGGGTACAACACCTTTAAGGCACATCCTTTCTATGTACTCATATATTCTTTATGCATATATGTCATTCTTTTACACATACTTATGACATTTTTTGCATGTCTTGGACCCACACTATTGGCCCATCCATTACTATCACATAAGGCAATAATCTTAATTGGAGTTAATGCCTCAAAGTTGGTCTCTACAACCTTTACACTCCTGTACACTAACATTTTCATTCTAAACTCTTGGACTTAGTATAGTCATAAAACATTTAAGTCTTTTTTCTTAGGCTCATATACTAAGCCTACTACTCTTTTGTCACTTATCTATTTTCTATGATCATTGAGTCTATTTCTAAGAGTCTCTAACTTTCTCTTTTGTAGTTGACCCATAATAATATACTTTTTTTCTTTTTTTTTTCTTTTAGATTAAATATGGCCAACAAGGCATTCTTTTCTGAAGTGCACTCCATTACCCTAAATATCCTCTCTAGCTACATAGTCTAAGCCTCATCTTTCTTTGTATTTTGCTTACCATTATAGGTTGGGAACCATACTTCCTAAATTGATCATTCATTAGTTGGATAGTGAATTGAGGCTGGACAAGGTTTATTTGGAGTAGAGGCTATAGGTTTTAGCTTGAGGGTTTAGCTTCTGGATCCTTTGGGTCATTTAGATGTTATGGTTGAGGGGAGTAACACTCTTAGTTTCCTTCAAAACTAACCTCTCTAGTAGTTGCATTTTCACTTCTAGCTGTTACATCATCACCTATTATAGCCCTAGACAAAACACTATACCTTGCAGAGCTAATGACTCAGGACCTACAAGCTCTACTCTAGTTGGCCTTTCACTTGTAGTACTCATTATTCTATTTAGGCCAAGTAAAAGTTTCAATACATAACTTAACCTATATGCCACCAACATACACACCTAAAATTCCACAAAAGAGCTAACACCTAACACATATTCCTTATCTGTAAACCCTAACCATAACTAACATGCCTAAATCTTTGCTCTGATACCAAAAAGTGTCACAACATGTTTAGTATAGCTAACTTATGTTAATTCCTTTTAAGGCGATAAAAATGTAATTGTTGCAAAAACTTTTAGTAGCAGTTTTTAACTATTATGTATGGTCAATGGGCCTATTGGAGTTAAAATTTGAATTTCTTTTCATTTCAATCCATAAACTTCATATACACATTTGTTTTAGTCCATTATACAATGCGCCCTAATTGCATAAAAGAGTCACATAACTCATTTTGACCTCTTTGGTCATATTAAGGTCCAAATTTCAAAAATTCATGACTTTGACTATACAACTCCATTTTATGCAAATTAGATGTCTACAAAAAGCTTATGATTTGAACTTTATGCTACTAAATTTCAAGTGAAAATAAAATTCATTTGACCATAATATTTTAATATTATTATATTTTATATTTCTCATATTTAGTCTTAATTATAAATTATTATGGGTAATTTGATAACTTTGGGCTTATTTTATATTAAGTGGATTTAATTTAGATTAATAGAAATTGCATTTTTTATTATATTTATCCAACGGAGGCCCAATTATTTTTTAATTGTATTTTGCAAGATAAAAGATTCCTAAAAAGATTGGATTAGAAGACTCCTACTAGGATTTGGATATTATCTTATTAAGTCCTAAAAAGATTTGGATACTATTTCAAGATTAACTTCAAGATTAGTATTAGATTTCTTATGGAAGAAGGCAACTTCACCTATTTAAGAAGGAGAAGACATCACTATAGAACACATTTCATCTTCTCTACTTATTTTTGTTTTCATCTTCTTCTATGTCTTTTTAATTTTCTCGTGATCAATTTGGAGTCTGAACCTGATAGGGAATTTGAGTTCATGTTTGTATAGAATTCTGGTTTGAATTTTTATTTCATAATGTATTTCATTTTTATTCTATTTATTTTTGTGTAATTATTATCATTCTAGTTAGATGATTTTTGTTACATGAATTTTGATTTGTTTGATTTATCTGAGAACATGTTTTGATTTAATTAGTTGATTAATCAATTAAATTCATTATGAACAACGTTAAGATTCTGTGTGTGTCTCTAGTCAAGTGCGAAATATTTTGGTTTTGTATTGTTGACAGAAGTGCAATTGTATTCTAATTAGCAATACAAACTAATTAAAATCCTAAACAGTAGTTTAGAAACATCAATTGAAATAACTAGAGGATTAAAAATCAAATTAGAGGTATTTTTATGTGACAAAGATAGGAAACTATTAGGGGAAGAATTTTGGGTTAGTTACGCATCATTCTGATATAATTTCATCTTATTTTTTTTGTTTATTGATTTATTATTTGGTTTAATTAGTGTGACTTCATATTCGAACCTTTAATCGTCATAATTCTAGTTTTGTCATTCCTAAACTAATTGATTAGATTAAAAGCTTTATGGGAGATGACCTAGTAGGCATTATACTACAAACTAGTGAAAATCACTAATTTTGACCAGTTTGACAACTGCGAGTGAACGATAATTTCTTTATCAAGATGTTGGCGCTGTTACCGAGGAGCCAACTAATCATAATCAATTAGCATAGAAAATTTCTTAGTTTCAATTTTGATTTTATCATCTTTATGTAGTGTTTGTGATTAATTTTTAGTATTTTTTGGTATTTTGCGACTGTTTTGAGCAATACTAGTATAAGGGGTAATTAACTCCGATTGAGCTTAAACTTAGTATATAGGTTTTATGTGTTGTGAGAAATCACAGTCATAGCATCACTATGTGCTAAGCCACTTTTTGGCCAAATTCTATCATTTTGACCACTTTTTAAATTATTTTTAGTATTTTTTGCTTTGATTTTTTGTGATTTTTTTGAATTTATTTTGACTTTTTTTGGATAATTTTTGGGTGTTTTCTTTTATTTTAATTCATTTTTGGTATATGACAAGATACTCCAATAGAGATTTGATTGAGTTTAATCTAGAGATTGATAGGAGTTTTCATACACAACTTAAAAAACGTAAAATTAAAGAAGCTGTAGTTACTGAGTTAGTTTTTGAGATAATATATAACATACGAAATAATTATGAATTGAATTTGAATTTGGATTTTGATTTTGATTTTGAAGTAGTAAATATGGCTAGTAATAATAATAGAACTCTTAGAGAATTAGCTGCACCAAATGTTAATTATCAACCACTATGTATTCAATATCCTAAACTTGATGCTACTTTTAAACTTAAATCTGGATTAATACATTTGCTTCCAAAGTTTCATGGTCTTGCAGGTGAGGATCTGCATAAACATCTTAAAGAGTTTCATATGGTTTGTTCTACCATGAAACCATAAGGAGTTTCAGAAGAGCACATCAATCTTAAAGTGTTTTCTTTTCTCACTAGATGGGGAGGCCAAAGATTGGCTTTATTATCTTCAACCTTAAGCCATCACTTTATGGAATGAATTGAAGAGGATATTTTTAGAGAAATTATTTGCTACCTCAAGAATTGTTGCCATCTAAAAAGAGATTAGTGGTATTAAATAGATGAATGGAGAAACATTGTATGAGTACTGGGAGGGGTTTAAAAAACTATGTGAAAGCTATCCCCACCATCAAATCGATGACCAACTTTTGATTTAGTACTTTTATGAAGGCTTGTTACCCATGGAAAGAAGTATGGTTGATGTAGCTATAGGCGGAGTATTGGTTAACAAAACCTCAGCTGCAGTAAGAGACCTCATTGCGAATATGGCATAGAATATACAATAATTTGGCACCAAAATAAACACACCAACCAGAGGTGTCAATGAAATCTATGCCACTTATATGGATCAACAAATAATAGAAAATAAACTTGAGGAGTTGGCTCCATGATTAGACAACTATCACTTGGGCAAAGATGGCCTTAATAACTCCCTGCACCTTTATGTGGCATTTGTTTGTTAACCACACATGCAACAGATCAGTGTCCCCAGTTGTAAAATGATATAAAATCATGTGTTGGCATCTTCCTTGGTAGACCTTTATAGTAGCAACAAAATAGATACAACCATTATGCAACAACATACAATTTTATATAGAGAGATCATCCAAATTTGAGATATGGTAATGGGTTTAACCAACAGTAGCAGTAACAGAAATTCAATGTCCCTAGCCCAAACAATTAACAGCCTGTGAGACAACCTATGCAATAGATGAATAAGTCAGAACCAAGTTTAAAAGATATAGTGAACAGTTGGCAACAAATACAATCTAATTCCAATAGTGAATAGAGACAACAATCCAAAGTTTGGAGACCCAGATTGGCCAACTTGCAACAAATATCAATAAGTTAAGAAGTCAAGGTTCTAGCGAATTACCCTCACAGCCAATGACTAACCCAAGGGGTAATGTTAGTGCAATAACTTTGAAGAGTAGTAAACAAGTGAATGGGTTCATCACACCTCCAACAAAAGTGCTGTGAGAGAAAGAAAGTGACAGAGAACAGCAGCCTTCATCAGTCCAAAGCAAGAATACCATAGAAAAGGGAGAGAATTCGACCAAACCCCTTCCATTCCCTAACCGAATTACAGAGTCCAAGAAAATCATAGAAATTGAATTGGATAGGGAAATTATGGAGATATTTAGAAAAGTGGAAGTAAATATTCCTTTCTTAGAAGCAATCAAACATATTCCAAAATATGCAAAGTTTCTTAAAGAGCCTTGCACATATAAGAGGAAGTTGAAAGGGAATGAGAAAGTCAACATGGGCAGAAACATATAAGCTTTGATTCAACTAGCTATCCCCATTAAATGCAAAGATCTTGGCACATTCACCATTCCTTGCACAATAGGGAATATGAAGTTCAATAATGCTATGTTAGATTTAGGAGCTTCCATTAATGTAATGCCTAAGTCTATGTATTTCTCTTTGCAGATTAAAGAATTGAAGCCAACGAGAATGGTTATTTAGTTAGCAAATAAAAGCACAACCTACCCTACAAGAATACTTGAAGACGTTCTGTAAGGGTAAAAGATTTAATTTTTCTTGTTGATTTTTATTTTCTAAATATGGAGGATAATAATATACATGGACATGCACCATTGATTCTAGGTAGATCATTCTTGAAAACTGCTAAGACAATAATCAATGTGCATAATGGTACTTTATTAATGGAATTTGGTGGTGAGGTTATTCATTTTAATATTCTCGATGTCATGAAATGCTCTTCAAAAGAACACTTCATATTGTATGTAAATATGATGGACTTGTTTGTTGTTGATACTTATATTAATATAGATACTGACATGGTTGAATTTATAGATGTAATTCAATATTCAAAGTGTTGTGACGGACTTAATAAATGTATTGCTTGTTCTAAGATTGATGCATACTTGAATTTTGATTCCACTTCTAATTTTGATCTTAATTCTGTCAATTTACTTGATACTATTTCCTTTTTTGAAAAAATAAACCAGTGGAGGCTGTTGTACATTTAAATTCACAAAGATTAGTACCTTCCATACAGCAACCACCCACACTTGAAGTTAAACCTTTACTTGACAATCTCAAATATGCTTTTCTAGAAGAAGAAAATAAATTACGAGTAATAATAGCAAATAACTCTCCACTTGATCATGAAATGAAGTTGTTATAATTGTTAAAGGAATAGAAGAAAGCAATAGGTTAGACATTGGCAGACATTCCAAGGATTAGCCCTTCCACATGTATGCACATAATTTTATTAGAGAAATGAGCTAAACCAGTGAGGGAACCACAGAGAAGACTCAATCCCACGATCCTTGATGTCATGAAGAAAGAGGTAAGTAAATTAGTGTTAGCTAGTATTATTTATCCTATATCTAACAGCAAATAGGTAAGTCCAGTGCAGGTAGTCCCCAAGAAGACTGGTATCATAGTGGTGCCCAATAAGAAGAATGAGCTTATCCCTATGAGAGTTTAGAATAGTTGGAGAGTTTTCATTGATTACAAGAAGCTGAATCAAGTCACTAGAAAGGACTATTTTTCTCTTCCTTTCATAGATCAAATGTTAGAGATATTGGTAGGCAAATCTCATTACTGTTCCTTAGATGACTTTTCAAGTTATTTTCAAATTCATATTGCATTAGAGGACTAGGAAAAGACTATATTTACCTGCCTATTTGGTACCTTTGCATATAGGAGGATGACATTGGGACTTTGTAACACCCCAAGTATATTCCAACAATGTATGATGAGCATCTTTTTCAATTTCCTTAAACATTGCATTAAAGTTTTTATAAATGAATTTACTATTTATGGCACCTCCTCTTATGACTGTTTAGTGAGTTTATGAATGGTTTTAGAAAGATGCATAAAAAATCTGATTTTAAAATTTGAAAATTGTCATTTTATGGTAGAGCAAGGAATTGTTTTAGGTCATCTGATTTTTAAAAATGGCATTGAAGTTGATAGAACTAAAGTAGATGTGATTGCTTCTTTACCATACCCCACCTATGTGCAAGAAGTGCATTATTTTCTTAGCCATGCAGGTTTTTATAGGCAATTCATGAAAGACTTTAATAAGATTTCTCTACCGCTATCTACATTTCTTTAAAAGAATGTAGATTTTAATTTTGATGAGTCATGCAAATTAGCATTTGATGAGTTAAAGAAAAGGCTAAACACCCTACCATCATCCAACCTCCTAATTGGGAATTCCCATTTAACCTAATTTATGATGCATCTAACTTTGTCGTGGGTGCACTTCTTTCCTAAAAGATAGACAAGAAGTCTCATGTGAACTCTTATGCATCGCGCACCTTAGATTAGGCTTAAGCTAATTATAGAACCACTAAAAAGGAGCTTTTAGCTATTGTTTTTGCTTTAGATAAGTTTCATTCTTATTTGCTTGGTTCTAAAGTTATTGTTTGTTCTGATCATGCAGCTTTAAAGTTCCTACTTAAGAAGCTTGATGCAAAATCGAGACTTATTAGGTGGATGCTGCTTCTACAAGAATTTGACATAGAAATTAGAGATAAGAGTGGAGCAGAAAATCTTATGGTTGATCATTTGAGTAAAATACCTCATTCTTTAGATTCATCTGCTATCAAGGATAATTTTTCAGATGAGCAGTTGTACTCATTGCATAGTAAAGATCCCTAGTATGCAGATATGGTGAATTTCTTAGTTGCTTCTGAATCGCCTACTTATTTTAAAAAACACTAAATTAATAAACTTAAGAGTGAGGCAAAATATTATGTTTGGGATGACCTTTACTTGTGATGCATGTGTAGTGACTAGATTATTAGGAGATATTTTCCTGACTATGAATTTACATTTGTTTTGCATTTTTGTCATACACTTGCATATGGTGGCTATTTTGGTCTTCATTGTACTGCTAGGAAGGTTCTAGACTTTGGACTATTGTGGCCCACCTTTTTTAGGGAGATATATGCTTTTTATAAGAATTGTACACAATATCAATAGACATGTAATATTTCTCATAAGAATGAGATGCCTTAACAATCGTTGTTGTCTTGTGAGATATTTGATGTTTGGGGTATTGACTTTATGGGACCATTTCCTTTTTTTTTCGGTTTCATGTATATTCTTTTAACTGTTGATTATGTTTCAAAGTAGGTAGAAATAAAAGCCACCAGGCCTGATAACTCTTCTGTGGTTGTGGATTTTGTTAAATCTTACATTTTTTGCAAGTTCGGTATACTTAGAATAATCATTAGTGATTAAGGCTCTCACTTTTGTAACAGAAACATGCAAGTCCTTCTTCACAAGTATGGTGTGCTCCACAAAGTAGCCACCCCTTACCATTTACAAACAAATGGTAAAAAAGATGTTTCAAATAGAGAGATAAAATAAATTCTAGAAAAAATAATGCAACCTACCAGAAAAGATTGGAGGATACACTCTGGGCTTATTGTACTACCTACAAAACTCCTATAAGCATGTCACCCTAAAGGTTGGTTTTTGGCAAAGCATGTCACTTACCCGTTGAGGTTGAGCATAGAGCATATTAGGCAGTAAAGAAGTGTAATATAGATCTATCTCAAGCTAGTTCTCAAAGAAAATTGCAATTTCAAGAGTTTAAAGAAATTCGGTTGGAAGCCTATGAAAACTCTAAAATTTAAAAGGAGAAAACCAAGGTTGTGCAAGATAAGATGATTGAAAGAAAAGAGTTTCATGTTGGTGAAAGAGTCCTCTTCTACAATTCTCACCTAAAGCTAATGCCTGGTAAGTACGTTCTAGATGGATTGGTTCATTTGTTGTTACTCATGTTTTTCCTTATGGTGCAATTAAGATTATGAATGAATTAACCAACAAGTGCTTCATGGTGAATGTGCAAAGGCTCAAGTATTTTTATGAGGGATTTCAGGAGCAGACAGTGGAGGAGCTGCATCTTTATAACGCTTCATACACTTGAACCACTCAGTTGTATTTCCTTCCCTCCTCTTTTTCTTTTCTTGTCTTCTCTTTAATTGATGAATTAGATTGCTATTACATTGAGGACAATGTAAAAATTAAGTGTGGGGGGGGGGAGAAATCACTCATTCTATTTTCTTGTTAGCTTTATTTTTTGAAATTTTCATTTTTTTTCTTGTTTTTCTTGCAATTTTTTATTTTTTATTTTTAAAAACAAGTTAAAGCAATTTAAGTTTGGAAGTATTTCAATATGATTAGGAATTAGTTTTGTTTTCTAGAGTTCAAGTAAATTAGCAATGAATTTGATTTTAATGGATTCATGTGGTAATTTTAAACTCGTGAGGATTTTGGGCCTTATATTGTTTCTTTCTTATAAGAGCATTTGCCTATCATGATGATCACTCTAGAATTTGTTTTGATTCTTAATTGAAACTACATTTGCATAAGCATTCATAAAGATGATTAAGGCATTCTTTCTTCTTTTATTTTATTGTAAATAGAGCTAAATAGTCATCAAACCTACGTTTTTATCCTTTGTTTTTGTTCCCTTTTTTAAGCCTTTTATGTTTTTTTTAACCCTTTAGCACCAAAATTTTTTTTTCACCTTATTTAGGATACTTTTGATTATTAAGAGTATTCTATCTTCATAGTGTAGATGGATGTGTAGTTTATATCAATTTTGAGCCAATTAACTTGTTCTCTTTAGAGATGTTTCTAAAAAAAAAGGAAAAAGTATAAAAAAAATCTTTATGAAAAACAAAAAAAAAACAACAAAAAAATGATACCAAAAAACAAACAAGCAAAAAAGCATGAAAGGAAAAAGAAGTAATGAAAAATGAATGATGAAAATGAGAAAAGAAAATTACTTTGGTTTTCATTGAGCATTAATTGGCTTATAGTAAATAAAACCTTGAGATGCACATCTACTTCATTCTATGTTCTTTTTTTTATTGCTCTTAATAATTTTAAATGTCCGCTTTGTGTCTCTTAATTTTTTTGTTTACCATTTGTTTCATACCTTAGCTCTATTAAAACCTTGAATAAAAGTCCTTTTGATTTATGTGTTGTTTGTGAATTAGTTAATGGAGATTGGGAAGATATATAAATCTATGGTAGTGTTATTGTGAAAGGTTGAATTTGAGAGGAATGATTAACTTAAACACTTCAGAGAGTTGAAAGTAAACATATAACCAATGAGGAGCTGCCACTTTGATTCATTTTTTTTATCAATTGGATTTGTCATGCTACTTGTTCATCCTCAATTAGCAAGAAAGATTACCTTTGATTATTGAATATCTAAAAATCTTGAATTGTATTTAACTTGGCAATTTTGGATTTCGATTTTGTTTTTCTTTTTTCTTTTTTTATTATTTTACCCAAGAGTGTAAAAGCCTAAATGTGGGGGAATTTGATATTTCAATATTATTATATTTTGTATTCCTTATATTTAGTCTTAATAATAAATTATTATGGGTAATTTGATGACTTTAGGCTTATTGTATATTAAGTGGGTTTAATTTAGATTAATGGATTTTAATTGCATTTTTTATTATATTTATCCAACGGAGGCTTGATTATTTTTTAATTGTATTTTGCAGGATAAAAGATTTCTAAAAAGATTGTGTTAGAAGACTCTTACAAAGATTTGAATACTATCTTATTTGTAATACCATAATTTCTTAACTCATTCCATACTATCTTTATACCTTATATCAATCAATACATATAAGAGGCAAGAAAATAGCATTAAAATATTGATTATTTTTGCGTTGCGTCGCGTATAAAAATTCCGTCCGTGCCATGTGAGCCAAGTGACCCCATACTATACTTTTCCATATTTAATTACATGTATACAACTCATTTGATTTATAAAATCATGCCCACAACTCATGAAAACTGAAATGGAACCTAGAATATGGAGGTTTATTTTCTGCTAGATTTGGCCCCTTTCCTGGCCCAACTTCGAAAAATCATAACTAATTTTAGAAAAATTAAAATCATACATTCTTGGCCATTCTGGAAAGATACAGATGTCTAATTCACAATAAAAATATGCATAGACCATAACACCCATCACAAAGGGCATTTGATATCCGAAAATATCTAGAGGTCAAACTGCCTCCTGATGCTATCATAGATTTTGTAGCAAACTTTGAAAATGTATAATTAATTCCACAAAAATCCAATCTATGAAAATGATACTAATGTGGAAATATGTGGATGTTAGCTAGAGGAGAAAAATACTTTTAGACCAATTCAGATAGCCCAAATCTCAAAATTCAATAGAATAGTAACTCAGGTAGGGTAAGGGTCCTGATACTAGACAGAATGTTCAAAAATTCATATCTCCCTCTTTAGACCTCCAAATGAGGTACTTCTAGTTGGTACAAGTCATTGTGAATGTCTAGTTTCTCTGTATAAAATTTTGTGGCAATTGGATATTGTTTGCCCTATGAGTGACAGAATTTAATTTCGGACTAGTGCTACAGTACCAAGGACCAAAACTAGAAAAATTTCCAATTTCAACAATTCATTAAATATTCCACAGACTTCCAAAAATTACTAACTTTAGCTTCTAAAAAATCTCTTAATAAGATCTATATGCATGCCAAATTTTAGATCAAGAAGAGCTCATTTGGACAAAAAGTGACATAGCCTCATGAAATGGTCATTTTTGCTTCCTACCAAGAGTCACTTTGCACCAAATGCCCTCTTCTTAAGTTTAGCACCCCTTGAGCAAGTTTCAAAGTACAAATATGACTTTTGGAGACTACCAAAGTGATCCCAAATCTCATATATCTCATTTTAGTCTCTCAACATCTATTTATGCATAGTTACATCAAGTCATCCAAGGGCCAATTTGCACAATACTATTGATTTACTGTCATATAAAGTTTACATCATATTCATACATCATTTTACACTTGTACATGGTTTTACACCACAAAACATTACATACATAATCACTTTGACATTTAACCACCATTTAAAGTACATAATACACTAAAACAAAGATGTTCAATGTCCTTGACTTACGTCTCCTTGACTTGGAACACCACCTAGACAATTCAAGGATGAGGGGGAAAAGGGAGTGGGATTCCAAGAATCTCAATAGTTTACACACCCATTCACACCACATTCAAGGCATACATATACCAAATGCATAACTATACAAGCATAAAGTGTGCAATAAATTCCATTCCATGCCACATTCACATGTCAAGATTACTTTCATGCTCTAGGGACTTTTGGTTTACCCTTACCCCATTTCTAGGACTTTTGGATTTGCCTCACTCTTGGTCTAGGAACTTTTGACTTTGCCTCACCTATTTAAGAGACTTTTGGCCTTATCTCACCCATGCCATGAGACTTTTGGCATCTCCTTACCTTCATCAAGAGACTTTTGGCATCACCTCACCCTTATGAGCTTTTTCCTCAACCATAGTCATTCAAGACAACACATTAGTACCAATGCACAACAAGGATCAAGTGGCATGTTATCAAGCATCAAGAATGCATGCAAGCACACTAAGACATACATATGCACACAAGAATGCAAAGAGAATGAGGTGGAGAGCTACCTTTTTATTTATGCAAGCTCACTTTGCAATTTCCTTCCCTTCTTTGGTTTCACAAGAGCACTTAGGTGGAGTAGGGTTCTCTTGACCTAGATATCACAAACATCACACAATTACACACTTGAAGCAAGCCAAGACACTAGGTTCACTCTTAAACACGCACTTGGTTTCATAATGGGCATATTGGTTCCATAAATGATCCATTGAAGCAACTCACATCATCCAAGTTCTAGGCTCCATTATCTTGTTATTTCTAAACTTCTTGGACTCATTTAAGGTCCTTGGAGCCATCACATATTTAATTGCACCATTGAAAGACTAAGTTGCTTCATAAGGCACCATTATGGACACCATTGTCCCATCTCCCAACCTATGGCTCTTCAATTTTTTCCAATGGTTTCTTCCATCTTCTAACATCATATAAAGTCCCAAACCAAGATTAGAACAAATTAAAACATCTCCTAACCTAATAAACCTAGCTTGGCCGAAATATGCACCATAATAGAGGTCATAGACTTTGTGACTTTTCCTTAATGGGAGAGCCACTTGGGAGGCTTTCTAAAGGTTTTAGAAGTTGAAGGAAACATTCAAATAGCTAAGGAAACATTCACACAAAATCAGATTTGCAAAACCCTAGAAAACACTATACTTTTCTAACTTGTTTTCTATTAATTTTTCTTAGAATTTTTTGCCATATTCCATCTCCCCATGGCCTAAAAACCCTTGTTCCCTCCTTGTATTTGGACAGAACATCCTCCCCTCCTTTGGTTCTGTTCTTGGCTGAAATACACATAAAGGGAGGGGGAAGAAAAGATGCAACAAAAAGCAAAGACTACCTAAGGTTCAAGTGAGCTTTCAAGTGTCTTTCTCCTTCATTCTCCTCTCCTTAGCAAATTCGAAATTCTCCCATTAGGTCTAGGTCAAAAATAGAACCAAATCATTCAAAAAATCTATGGAAAGAAAGGAGGCAGAGAGGAGAACAAGATTTGAGGAAGATGGAGCAAAAAATTTCATGAAATTACCTAGTTTCTCCTTGGCTTTCTTCCTCTTTTCCTCCTCCCTTTGGTGCGCCTAAGAGAGTTGAAGATTTTCTGTATTTTGGGCAGAATGGGTAGTGCTCATTAAAGAGGAGAAGAAGGGAGAAAAGTGTGAAACTCTTTAGAACATTCAAGAAATCATAAATTCTGATTTTGCCCTTCCGTAATGGCAATTTTGTTTTGGCTTCGTTTTAACTCCTTTTTGAAAATTATCTTTTCCATCATAAAAGTTAGGTTCCTAATTTAATAAAATGCCTTTGGAATCACTCAAATCAGAGCTAAAACCTTCATGAACGAATCAATCAAAGTTTGGGTCAACCAATGTTGGAAAGAGTACACCGGAGGGGCTTTACTGGTCCCGGGGCTTCCCATGGTTTTTGTGGCTTTTGAGAACCTTGTGAAACTTAAAATTTCCATTTAAAAAGCCCTCTTAAGTGTTTTTCTAAAATTACACTTTTTAACAAAAATGCCACTGGCCTTTCGGCAAATTTTTCGAATCATTCCGACCTCAGTTTTCGGGCAACTCAAGGCTCAAATCCTCATTTTCTATTATTTAAAATTTTATTCAAATTTTATTTGGTCTTGAATCACTCATCTCAGGAGACTTGTTTTTCAAACCAGCCTGTTCCAATAATTGTACAACGTACTGGACGTTACATTATTAACTCTTAAAAGGATTTAGATACTACTTCAAGATTAGCTTCAAGATTAGTATTAGATTTCTTATGGAAGAAGACAACTTTGTCTATTTAAGGAGGAGAAGACGTCACCATATAACACATTCCATCTTCTCTACTTCTTATTCTTGTTTTCATCTTCTTCCATGTCTTTCTAATTTTCTCAGTGATCAATTCGAAGTCTGAACCTGATAAAGAACTTGAGTCCATGTTTGTATATAACTCTGGTTAAATTTTTATTTCATAATGTATTTCATTTTTATTCACTTTATTTTTGTGTAATTATTATCATTCTGGTTAGATGATTTTTGTTACATGAGTTCTAATTTGTTTGATTTATCTGAGAACATATTTTGATTTAATCTGTTGATTAATCAATTAAATTCATTATGAATGATATTAGGATTCTGCGTGTGTCTCTAGTCAAGTGTAAAATATTTTGGCTTCATATTGTTGACAAAAGCACGATTACATTTTGATCAGCAATACAAACCAATTAAAATCCTGAATGGTAGTTTAAGAACATTAATTGAAATAACCAGAAGATTAAAAATCAAACCAAAGGCATTTTAGGTGACAAGGATAGGAAACTATCAAGGAAAGAATTGTGGATTGGTTATGCATCATTCTAATTGAATTTCATTTTGTTTTATTTTCATTTATTGATTTATTATTTGGTTTAATTAGTGCGACTTCATATTCGAACCCCCAATTATCATAATTCTAGTTTTGTCATTCCTAAACTAATTGATTTGATTAAAAGCTTTGTGGGAGATGACCTAGTAGGCATTATACTACAAACTAGCAAAAATCACTAATCTTGGCCAATTTGACAATTGCAAGTGAACAATAATTTCTTTACCATACCCCTAAAAGTACATGAAAACCAAGACCATGACAGTGTAAATAGTAATTGCATAATTACATAATTTTAGAACAAATTCAAAAAATTTTCAAATATTCTATAAAGCTCAGAAAAATGACATTTTTAGCTTGTTAGACTATAAATTCTTTAGATGTTCACCAAATTTTAACACCAAATTAGATCATTTGGACTACTAAGGATAGAGATGCAATTTATAGCTTATTTGGACTAAAAGTTAGTTTCAAAAGTGGTCCATTTGGACCTTGATTTGCAATCTCTTTCCTTGAACAACTTTTAATTCATTTATATTGATTTTATAAGAACCATTTTATGAAATATGACTCACTACAAAAATTCACCATCTCACACTCAAATAGCCATATGGAGCCACTAAGATACAAAAGTGCAAATCATGTTCTATTCTCTTGTCAAGGCACCAAATAGGCATATATTTATGAACACAACCTTATTCATAAAGTGCTATTTCATTCCATGATAAAATACATAAAGTTGGCAATTCCTTGGTTCCATAATATACATCAAACTGCCATATGTCATTCAAGTAACAAAAGTTGGTTCTAAAGTGGTCCATTTGGACCTCAATTTGCAACATCTTCCCTTGAGCATCTTTTAATTCATTTATATTGATTTTTATAAGAAATATTTCATGAAATATGACATATTACAAAAATTCACCATCTCACACTCAAATAGCCATATGGCCCACTAAGATACAAAAGTGCAAATCATGTTCCATTCTCTTGTCAAGACACCAAATAGGCATATATTTATGAACACAACCTTATTCATAAAGTGCTATTTCATTTTGTCATAAAATACATCAAGTTGGCTACTCCTTGGTTCCATAATATACATCAAACTACTACATGTCATTTAAGCAACAAAACATATTCTAATTACAAGCTTTGGCATCTAAGTAGCATATGTGTATATATAGTCTCAAGCTTGTACATGGGATATCATTATACATCATCATTATTGTATATCTTATAATTACTATTAGTCTATTTTAAATACACAATGAATACATTTGTATATCAAAACTTCCTATACAACTTCCTTAAGCTCTAGTCTTTGAATTTCTTTCCTTGCTATTGACACCTATTAAGGTTAGTGGAAGGGAGAAGATGTGGGATTTTTGGGAGAATCTCAATAGCAAATCTCAATCCATATCAATGCATACAAGGAATGCAAATAAGAAAATACATACATGGAAGCCATATGCCTCAAGTAACTCAAACATAATAATTGGTATGAAAATTTAACTCTTATTTAGCCATGGCATAAAAATATACTAGTTAGCTCTACTCTAAGCTAACGAAGAGCTACTATGTTCAATTCTCTACTATAAGGAGCTAAAAACCAAACATAACATCATACATGCATAAAACTCATGATGAAAGCTAATTCAAATCATAACTCATAAAATCATTAGACAACCAAACATATAAGTATCTTAACTCATTCATACATCCATATGGATGCAAGATAGGGAGAGATAGTTATCTCATGGAGCTAGAAACTCTAATGCAATACTAACTACTTGATTCTTCTCTTCTTCATTTTGCTCTTCCTCGGGTTCATTCACACACAAGGAGGAAGTTGCTCTAGTTTGGCTTCAAAATATCAATTTAAATATAAGTAACTTATTAGAACCCATTTTAAGTATTTTCATTGCTATATAGGTCTATGGGAGCTTAACATGCATATTCAAGCTAGTTTAGGTCCCCTTAAGTGGTAACTCTTATAGTTTAACTTCTAAGTTTTAAAATCTCACTTGATATGAAGTTATATAACTCTCATGAAAGTTCCAACAAGCCAAATATCAAATTGCTTCTTTAAGCCCATTTGAACCTTAAAATTTCATCTTTCAAAATAGGGTTTCTAAATTTATTCCAATGGTTTCATTAGTATTCATTGCTCACATTTAGGCCTTTTAAAATCATAAAACTCATGAAAGCACCCCTTAACTACTCTTTCCCCTTTAGGCCGAGACTATGCACATGATGGAGCCTAAGTGAGTTTTTGTCATTCTCTTAGGGAATTTGATGGATGTGGAATATCTGTGCTTTTTTTTTAGTTTGAATTTGGTCTTAGATGATTCAAAACATCTTTCTAGGGTTCTATATCTTACATGGTGCAACTGGAAACCTAGATGGTCATATCTTGCTTTCTAAAACTTCTTTTGTCATTTTCCTTGTATATTCTTAGTCTCCTTACTTCTAAACCCTTTTTTCTATCCATTTTTCATCAAACAAAAGCTTCCCTATATCCCTCTCTCTCTCTTGGCCAAAATATATAGGAAAAGAAAGACAATTGAAATGGCAACATCTTGGCTTGTATCTTACCTTATTTTGAAGCTTGTTGAATGAAGATTCTTGTGTTATAATTCGTTGCTTTTAAATCTCCTCTTCTCCTCAAGTGGGCAGCCATCAAACTCATCCTTTCAAGAAGCTAATACCATCATTAGAAAGGGCTTGAAGAGGAGAGAAAAATTGCTAACTAACGTACCATGAAATTTGGGCTTTGTCCTTACCTTATTTTCCTTTCTTTTCTTTCTCTCTCCTCCCTCTTTTCCATGCCATGGCTGTTTTGGTTCAAAGCTTAAAATGTTGGTTATGACAAGAAGAAGTGGCTAGCTTGCTTTAATAAGGGTGGAGGAAGATTTTTATAACAATTTTAAAAATATCAATTGCTTCCTTTTGCTTAATTTACTCCATTTAGGCTCATTCTGTATCTTTTTTGAAAACTGTCTTTTTCATATTAAAATTTAATCTCTCTACTTTATTAAAAAAAATTTCTTTGAAATTTCTAGGATTTAAAGTAGTTTTAAAAAGTCTAGTTAAAGTTATAGTCAACTAAAATTCCTAAATCGTACACCGTTAGGGATTCAACCATTCTGAAAGTCCTTATAGTTTTCAAGACCTCTGAAAACTATAATGAACTTAATTTTTGTATTTAAAACTCTTTGTTTTTTAGTTTCTAAAACTTTACTTAAAATTACGATTTTGATAATTGGTATGTCAGCTTACTCCATTTAGTTAGTTACTTTAGCTTTGTTTTTGCTTTTTCTACTATTTTCTTTCATCTTACCTGAACTTCTAATCCCTTATTATCATGGTTATCGACCTTTCTTTTGATGTCTAAGGGTTTGGAAAATACTAGGTATGCCATAAATCCCAATAACCAAAGTATAATTTCAAATATATGTTATAGTATAAGTTATTATAATGCTTAAAATTAAAAAATCACAGAGAACAATCCACGCACTAAGCAAATGAGTAAGTTTGACTATTAAATGATTACTATCCCATACTAGTAACCATGTATATATACATTGTAATACCATAATTTCTTAACTTATTTCATACTATATCTATGCCTCACATCATACAACTTACACAAGAGGCAAAATAATGGTATTAAAATAATGAGAATTCTAGCGTTGTGTCGCGTATGAAAATTTTATTCAATGTCATGTGGATCATATAAACTCATGTATCATATTTTCATATCTAATTACATGAATACAACTCATTTCCATCATTAAAAGTGGCTTACAACTCATGGAGAGCAAAAAGATACATAAAATTCATACTTGCATTTTTGGCTAGAATGTTGCTATTTCTGTCACAAATTTTGGAAATTCATAATTAAATCCAAACAAATTGAAATCCAACAAAATTTACCATTCTAGAAAGCTCTGGATGTCTACCCATAGTAAAAATAATTTTAGCTTGTGAAACATTAAGGAAAAAATGTTTGACATCCAAAAATCCACTAAGGTCTCTGTTGCTTAGGCCACTGTTTCAGATTACTGTTATAAATTTCAAAATTCATAACTAACTTTATAAAAATCTAAATTAAACACATTTGGTTATTCTGAAAAGTTATAGATGTTAGCTTTATGTTAAAAATAATTCCAGAATAAAATAGATAATTGTAGCTATTGGAAATCTATAAAACAATAACTAGACTCAGGGGGCGCTATTGCTACTGACAACAAATTTTAAAAATGCATAACTCTTTGCTCAGACATTCAAATGAGGTGATCTTGGTGTCCACAAAAAGCTTATGTCATATAGTTTATGTCTGTAAAATTTCACAAGCATTGGATACCGTTTACCCATCGGATGACATAGAAAACAGAACTAACAGTGTGAACAGTGCACATACAAGAACCAATTGAAAATCCTAACTTTGAGAATTCATAAATAATTTTGTAGAGCTCCATTTTTCTTGAAATTTAGCTTTCCAAAAAGCTCTTAATGAGCTCTACATGTTTGCCAAAGTTCATGGAAAAATTCCTTCATTTGGTCAAAAAATGCCGTAAGGTGCCATTTGGGTCAATTTAATGCCTTTTAATAGTTCAAGGATGGGCAAAATGGCTCCTAAGGTCCTTGTGACCACTTGGGCACATGGGAATGGCCCAAAAAGACTCCTTAAACTTGTCTTAAAGGTGTAGAAACTCAAAACATAAAATTTCATTCTTCATCCCTAAGTCATATGCAAGGAGACATATATCTAAAGGAGTCATACAATACCCAAAAATTTCAACACTTCTCATTTATCATCAATTGTCGTACATATATCAACTATGGGGATATTTACACATAGTCTATTCATGGTACATTCATTCCATCAAAATATTAAATCATTTTCCATTTCTTTGGTTGCAACATAAGTAAAATCAAACAATTTAGGGCCTAAGCTTTATCTTCCACCTTAGTGACTTCTATTTTCTTGTTCATTGGCTCCACCTAACATATTAAGATATTGGAGAGGAGGGAGTGAGATTCAAAGAATCTCAATAGCTCATCTCCCATTTAATCATGCATAAAGAATGTAATACAAGACTTAAAATGCATACATGGCATACTAACACTTGAAATGGTTAAAGATACATTCTTGGCATTTACACAAAGCACACATAGTATATTTAGGTTTACCAAATGAATGGGTTAGCCTTACCAACTTTCTTCAAGGTTCTTGGACTTGCCTCACCTTTTTTCTCAAAGGCCTTGAACTAAGCCTTGCTTTTGGGAGACTTTCTCTTGGTCTCAACCACTTCTAAGGGCTTTTGGCTCATCCTCACCAAAGATAGAAGATTCTTGGCCTCTCCACATTCAAGCAAACCAATGCAAACATTTTAGGTATCATTTGAATGCATAATGCAACACTATGGTTTCATGGAGCATAGGCATCATACTAAAATACAATTCATATCTTAAAATACACATACACACATTCAAAAACAATGTAGACATTCATTTATGCATGAGAGAAAAGAGAGAGAGCTACCTTTGCACACAAGCATATTTTTTCTCTTGAAATTGGATCTCCTCCCACGGCTACACACTCACAACTAGGTGGGGCTTGTTTTCCTTGGCCTAATCACACAAAATAGGAACCAATTAGACTCTTGGAACCATTCTTAAAGTTACCAATCTATTTGGAACTCTAACTTTGTTTTATGGTTCAATTATGGTTCCTAATGGCAGCTAATGAAGCAACATCCACTCTTTGAAGTCTAGGCCCCATTCTTTCCTTTTATATATGATTCTTGACTCCCTTTAAGCCTTTTGGAGTCATTACACAATTAAAACTAAGAGCCTAAGTATATGTTGCTTCCTTAGGTCACATTATGGAACATAAAGCACCAACTTATTCTCTAAGCCTCCTAAATTTCTCCCAAGGCTTCCCCTCATATTCATTCATCATATATGACTCAATAATGGGCTTGGAAAAGTTTAAAACTATCCCTAGGTATGTGGAACTCACTTGACTGAACCTATGGAAGAATTTAGCTTTCATGGACTTTGCTTTGTTTTCTTGATGGAGGAAGCACATGGGGAGGTTCTTAGGGATCTTAGGGACTCATTCAAATACTTATTTAAACATAGGAACAATTATATCAAGTCAGATTTTCAAAGGAGCACTTGGATCCGTAATGATTCTATCTTGTTTTCTAATGCCTTTTACTTGCTTCCAATGATAGATTCTTAATCCTTGCACTCCAAAACCTTTAACCCCCCTTGGTTTAGATAGAAAATAGCCCCTAAGAATTGGACTCATGGTGGCCAAATCGTGCAAGAAGAAGGGGGAGGAAGAAGCTACCAAAGAATAGAAGTTTTACCTTATTTTCTTGCTTTCTTTTGGTTGCTTTTCACTTTCCTTGGTTGCTTCTCTTCAAAAACGAATTTTTCCTCTTTGTTCTGCCCCCAAAACAGCACCAAATATTTCAAGAAAACCATAGGAGGAAAGGAGAGAAAGAGAAGAACAACTTTGCTTAAGGAAGAACTAAGAAAATCCATGAATTCCATACATTTTTCTTGGCCTTTTCTCCTTCTTTTGCCTCCTCCCTTGTGTGCCTAAAAGAGCTGGCCTCCTTCTCTATTTTTGGGGTAGAAAAAAATCATGGAAATGAGGAGTTGCTGGAACAAGGATAAGAAGGAGCTAAAAGTCACTTTATGCAACTTTTTATTTTTATATTTTAGTCCATTTTCTTGGCTTTTTCATTTTAGGCTCTTATCAACTCCTTTTTGAAATCCATCTTTTCCATCATATTCCTTAGGCTCTTAATCATAAGAATTGCCTTTGGAATCACTCAAAAAGGATTTGAAACCATTCCGAACTGTTCAGTCAAAGTTTCGGTCAACTGACGGCCGAAATTGCTCATTGGAGGAGTTTTAACTGTTCTAGGAGCTCCCATGGTTTTTAGGGTCTCTGAAAACCCCGAAAAAACTCAAATTTTCTATTTAAAAATTCCTCCTGTGAGTTTTTTAAATTTTTCAAAAATTACAAAAATGCCCTTACTTTTTTCGACAAATTTTCTGAGCTCTTCTGGCCTTAATTTTTAAGCATCTTAAACATCAAATCCTTATTTTTTAATATTTAAAATTTTATTGTAATTTTAGTTGGCCATAAATCCTTCTATTTCGGGAACTTCATTTTATATCTGACCTATTTCTGACGTTTACAAAGAAACTAAACAACTCATTTATCACCTTTACGGGGGGATCGAATGTTACATACATAGCTATTGACCAATAACTCAAGCAGTGGCATGATCACAGTAACTTCTCTTTCTAAAACAAGCATAATCATAGCTTGATACGTGATTACGACATATAAACATAATCAGAAGCATGATCACAATCTCAATTACTAGGACATGATCATGATCCACCATAAATTACCATATAAATAGTCAAACTCATCATTGACATCAATTTATCACATATACAAGCAATCAATTAACATATAACTACACTCATGGATGGAATTACCTTACAAAGATGCTTCCACCTCCTAATTTGCTATCAATACAAGTAGATGCTCCAAGCCTTACCAAGCCTAAGAACATATCAAGAACCAATGGTTGAACTTAAACCATGGAACTAGCTCCATATTTTTAGCAAGTTATAATCTACAAAATTGATAACTCACTTCACTAAGCCTTTTAGACCACACTTCCTCTACTTCAAGCACCAAATGTCCAAGCTTTACCAATAAGTCCTTTGATTTTTGCACATACCTACACTATCCCACAAAACTTAATTAAAAGAAGTGAGTTAGGAGAGAAAACTATACTAATACATTAGTTTAGCTCTTCTTTCTTCTAGTTGCTTAAAATCACTCAAAAATCAACAAACTCCAAACCCTACAATTTGGCAAATGGCAACAAAATTATAAATTATTCAGATCAAAATGAAGAGGAAGAAGAGCAAAAAAAGTTTCTCTTCACTCACCTAAGCCATATTTTCATCCTTATGTTGTTAGAAGCTTGCAAAGTTCAATAACAATAGAGCTTCTCCTTCTTTTATGCTCTATTCATGCAAGAGGCTGGAGGAAGCAAATGAAATAGGTCTAAATGAGGGTTGGACTATAAGCAAATTTTTTTTTTCAGTGGCTGCTTTTAATAAACTTTAAGATTTTTATCATATTTGGGCTATAAGTATTGGGTTTTCAGACCCAAAACTTAATAAATAAGGAGTTTTATAATTAAAATTATTTCCTAACTCAATTGATTTAATTTCATAAGTAAATGGGCTTTAATTAATTTTCTTAGGATATTTTATCAAATTTTCCAATTTAATTAATTAAACAATAATTAAATTTTTTTCCTTTATAAATCCATAATTCATCCCATTTCCTTTATAATTCCAATTAATTAAATTACATGATATTACAAACGGTCTTCTTCCCTCCAACACATGCATGGTAAGAACACAAGTTTTCCTCCATGTTGAACATTCAAGGTTATTTTGGTCATTTTCAACTACCAAAAAGCTTCTTTTAAAAAATATTGTTTAGCATATAGGAACACATGGTAGATAATGAAGAAGCAACAAATTCATATGCTTGGATAAATACAAGGTGACAAAACAATGGAACCACAATTTCATATGTACAACCCCATTACCCAACCATTATTTATACATTAGAGGAAGATAGAGAAGGGGAGAGAGTGGATAGCTTTGCAAATTGGTTTGAGCAAGTGTAAGAGTCAGAGATGATGAACAACCCACTATGAGAGAATGTACAACATTTTACTCCATGGGCAAAAATGAAGTGGAGAATGAATTCAAATGTGAAAATTCATCAACCATGTGAGAAATGAAGAAAGGCAAGATGGAGTGAGAATAGTGTGCCCTAACAAGAACAAAGAGAGTATTGAGTAAAATGGACTACCTTAGCAATGAAGAAGGAAAGGGTGAAATTAAGGGCTTCCAATGACCTTTTGCCCTTTTGAACATGATATAAAGTTGTGCATCTTGGACTTAGGCAAAATGATTAAATTGCCCTTGATGACAAGTCATTTGCTATGTGGTCCAATTAATATGATATGTAACACTATGATTAGTAAATTAAGGGACCTACTAATGGCAAAGGTTCTTTGTACATCAAGAGATTGGAAGGTCCATTTTAAGCTTTTGAAAGTCATAGAAGTTTTATGCATATGATCTTAAGTTTTGTGAGTTCTATGCAATTTGGCATTTTGCTATTAAGAGACTAATAAAGAGCAAGTTAAAAGCTTTCATGGACTAAATTGGGCAATGTAACACCATATATTTCTATCTTATTTCATACTAATCTCATGCCTTAAACCATGCCACTCACATAAGAGGCAAGAAAAATGGCATTAAATAATGAATATTTTAGTGTTGCATAGCGTATAAATTTTTCTTTCGGTGTCCCGTAGACCATGTGAGTTCATGTATCATATTCTCATATTTAATTATATAGATACAACTCATTTCCATCACCAAAATTGGCCTAGAGCTCATGTATGGCAAAGGGATACATAAAATCCATAATTGTTATTTCGGCCAGAATTTTTCCTTTTCTGTCACAAACTTTGGAAAATCATAACTAATTCTAGAAAAATTGAAATAATTTATTCTTTGCCATTTTAGAAAGATACACATATCTAATTTATGCTAAAAATATGTACAGACTATGAAACATAACACAAAAGATGTTTGACATTCAAAAAGATGTAGAGGTCTGGCTGGCTACTAGTATTGATACAGGTTTCTACTACAAACTTCAAAAATATCCAATTAATTCCAAAAAAATATAATCCATGTAAATGATACCAATATAGAAATCTACGGATGTTATTTAGAGAAAAAAATAACTTTATACCAGTTTAGGCACATCCAGGCATCAAAAACTAATCAAACAGTAACCTAGGTCAGTCTGAATGTCTGATACTGGACATAAATTTCAAAAATTCATATCTCCTTCTCTAGACATCCAAATGAGGTGCTTCTAATTGACTCAAGTCACTGGGAATGTATAGTTTCTCCCTGTAAAATTTTGTGCAATTGGACATCATTTTCCCTTTGAGTGATAGAATTCATTTTCAGACCTGAGTAAATAGTACCCTGAACCAATTTCAAAAAAAAATTTAATTTTGAAAATTCATCAAATATTCCATAGAACTTCGAAAATTATGAACTTTAACTTCCCAAAAAGCTCTCAACAAGATCTAAATGCATGCCAAATCTCAAATCAAGAAGAACTTATTTAGATAAAAAGTGGTGTAGATTTTCAATATGGTCAATTTTAGTTCATATTAGAGACCAAATGTGTCCAAATGACTTCCCTTAATGTTTGGCACCTCTTGGGCAAGTTTAAAAGTATGATTATGACTTGCATGAATTGCCCAAATGGTTCCAAATCTCATACATCTCAATTTGGTCATTTCACTTCCATTTATACACTAATGCATCAAGTCTTCAAGAAGCTAAACTTGCCATTATATGCTCAATTTACGTTTTAACATTCTCATAATATAATTTCTCATTTGTACATGATACATTAACATAATTATATATGCTCATAAGGTCATAAGACATATACAACAATAGATTACATCATTTGTCATTCATAAAGCCTTAAAGTAACTAAATCCATGCACTTTAATATCAAACTTTCATCTCTCAAGTGATTGGCTCTCATTTCCTTGCTCTCTTGGTCCACCTAGTATGTTAGAATATTAGAGAGGAGGGAATGAGATTCAAAGAATCCCAATAGCTCATCTCCCATTTCAACCATATATAAAGTATACAAAACCATGTCTTACAAATGCATGCATGGGCATATTATATATCATGAACATTTAAGAAGCAATCTTAGTAGATGAATAAGTCATACAAGGTACCCATAGACTTGCTAAGTAAGTGGATTAGCTTCACTCATTCACTTATAGATTTTGGACTTACTTCACCCATTCTTTAAGAGGTTTTTAACTCAACCTTACTTTTGAGAGTCAACCTCACTCTTAGGAGACTCTTTACTTTGTCTCAACCAATCTTAAGGATTCTTGGCTCATCTTCACCATGGCTATGGTTCTTGGCTTCACCACACTCTACCAAACCCAAGCAAACATCATTTGGAACATAGTGCATTATCATGGTACCATGGCATATGAAATCATGCTAGAATATTTTTCATAGCTTAAAACACACATACACACATTCAAAGACAAGCCAAACATACATTCATGTATGAGAGAAGGAGGAGTGAGCTACCTTGAATGCAACCATACACTTTTCTCTTTGAAATAATGCTCCCTTCCTCAGCCTCACACACACAAAGGATTGGGAATGATTTCTCTTGGCCTAAACACAATTTATGGAAGCCAATTAGGTTGATGGAATTAATTCTAAGGTCATACAACTTCCTCACACACTAACTTGGTCGATAAATCCCTTTATATTTCCAAGAATGCACCTACTGAAGCAACACCCATCAAATAAATTCTAGCCTTCTTTCTTTCTTTTCATATATGATTTTGGCTCCTTTTAAGCCTCTTGGAGTCATCACATAATTAAAATAAAGAGCTTAACTACATGTTACTTCTTTAGGTCATATTATGGAATATATAAGGCTAACTCACTTTCTATGATTTCTAAATTTTTTCCAAGGCCTCCCCTCATCTTCACTCATCATATATGACTCAAAAATATATTTAGAACAAATTAAAATTATCCCTAAGTATATGGAACTCACTTGGCCAAACCTATGCATGTTCTTGTCACTCATGGACTTTCCTTTGTTTTCTTGATGGAGGGAGCACATGGGAGACTTCTAGGGATCTTAGAAGCTCATTTAAACTCTCATTTAGGCATAGAAATTAAGGTATCAAATCATATTTTACAAGAAATATATGAAACACTAGAATTTGCATCTTGAATTTTCATGGTTATTTGTTAATTTTCTTTGCATATTCTTTTTCTTATAAATCACCCTTGGTTCTGCCTAAAAACCAAGCCCTTCTATGACTTCTTGAGTGGGGCAAAATATGGAGAGAAGAGGAGCAAGGGGTAGCAATCATGGAAGAATAAATTACCTTGTTTTTCTTTGTTTTCTCACTTGAATCTTGTCTTCTGTGGCCTTCTCTCTTCAAATCCGAATTTTTTCCTTAATTTCTCCCTTAAAATAGATCCATATACTTCAATATAATCATAGGAAATAAAGGAGAATGGAGGAGAAGAGGTTTGGAAAGGAAAAAGTATGAAAAACTATCAAAATTCCATACCTTCAAGCTTTGATTTCTCCTCCTCTTCCTCTTCCTCTTATGGGCTACTCTCCTAGGGTTTTCCTTCTGGTCTAGGGCAGAAACATATGAAGCTAAATGAGTGAGAGAGTGGGGCGCCTTATATATATAGGTGGAGGAAGGAAGACTTCTCAAAAATTCTCTTTTTGTCCTTCGTTCTTGGCATTTTCGTTTCTAATTCATTTTAGCTCCTTTTTTTAGAACCATCTTTTCCATTATAAAATTTAGTTTTCAATTTAGTAAAATACCTTTAGAATCACTCAAATCAGAGTTAAACCCTTCCCGAATGAATCTGTCAAATTTCGAGTATATCAACATTGAAAAACGTCCACTAGAGGGGTTTTAACTGTTCCGGGGTTTCCCATGATTTTCAAAGCCTGTAAGAACTTTGAAAAACTGAAAACTTTCATTTAAAAAGCCTTCCTATGTGAATTCTAAAATTTAGTCAAAATTACAAAAATGTCATTATATTTTGTAAATCTTTCGTTAAATTTTGTTTTTTCATTCTAACTTTATTTTTCTTTCCGTCTAAGCCTAGGATTTTCATTTTTAGGAGCCTAAAATGTTATTCAAATTTTTCAGGACCTTAACTAATTCATTTTGGAGGACTTGCCTTAAAAACGCACTCGTTTCTGTTTTTCAACGAAAACTACATTACAGGTAAAGGTAAAATCTAAGGATCAATTGGTTGAAACGTGTATCTTCTTGGGAATCAAGAAAAAATACTAACTTTTAAAATTAAGTATAGTATAATATATTTAGAAAAAGTTAATATTAAATCATGTAATATGTTTTATTTTGATAAATTAATATTTAAATATGAAACTATAGGAAAAAAATATTATTAAATTTTTATAAAATGATATTGATAAATTAATTTTTACATTAAAAAAAAATCGAATCTTATTCATTTACTCCAAAATCTAAGTCACAAATCCAATCAATGAGTCAATTTGAGCCAAATCAATTCAATTGCAAAAATAGCCTAACTATTAAAATTAAACTAATGTGAGAAATTGGATTACCTCGACTGAGGAGTTGAATCATTTAGAATGATCTAGACAGCTAGATTCCATACCTTTTTTCTCAAAAAAAATTCTTTTTCTTTAAATGAAACAAAACATAAAATCATAACAATTTTCCAATTATAAACTTAAAAAAATGATGATTGAAATAAAAAAGAATAAACTTGAAATCTGATTAGTCTAAATTAAAGATCCCTTCAATTGAGGGGCAAATGAAGATTCCCTTTACTGATAGTTTGATAATCGATTTGCCATGTTATAAGTTGAATTAGTCCAATTAGTCTAGACCCAATTAATTTGTTACTTGGAATGGGATAAAATTTTAAATAAATAAGAGAAAAGTATACAAACTTTTCCTCAATTTTACATAATTTACATAGACCTCTCCTTCAATTTTAAAATACATACAAATACTCCTTAAAACAAAATATTCTGCTACAATTTAGTCTGATTTTAAATTTTGACTAAAATATCATCCGTTAACCATTTTACATATTTTTTTATGGATGGTATTTTAGTTAAAAAAAATAAAAAGTTGAACTAAAATATATATTATAAAAACAGGGAAATAACATATATAATTTTAACAAAACTAAAAAAATATCTAAGTAATTTACTCTATAAATAATTACCTAAATAGATTGAATAAATTAATAAGAAATAATAATCAAAATTTATTAGCCTTAAAATGTTTACAATATTTTTTTTATCTTATATATATTATATTTGTCTAAAAAATTTTCACTAACTTTGGTCAAAGTCATCCGATATTTTTTATTCGCATGTTTTTTTTTTTGTTGGTTAACAGGGAACCCATAAAGGAGACTAGCCATTTAGGACAACATCTCTAACCACCCACTTGTCTGCATCCAATAGATCCTAAACTTCAGCTTGAGGGTCTCTAAAATAATGAAAACTTGGGCAAGCATTTAAAGCCCTCTTAGCAAGGGCATCAGCAACTTAATTCCCTTCCCATCGACAATGCTGCACCTTGACTCTCCATTCACGTGTCATCATCTGGTGAATATCATCAATTAATTCTTGATCCGCGAATGCATTTTCTGCTGTCTGGGTTATTAACCTAATGGCTTCCATAGAATCTGTTTCCAATACTACGTGACGGAACCCACCATCCCAAGCTAACTTGAGGCCAAGAAACACAGCCCAGAGCTCTGCACTCAAGCTGTTTCCAATACCAATATTTAATTCGCATGTTGATGCATGGCAAAGATAAATTGGTCCCAGAGTAGGCACTTTCTTTCGTTTTTTAATTTGATGAGTTTTCCATTTTTTCCGCTAACTTTTCAGAAAGAATCTATTCATTTATGTAACCACACAAATGATTGAATTTGAAACTCTTTTTAATTATTCACACCATCCCATGTAGGAGAGATCCTATTGCCTCACGTAAGGTGTTTTATTTTAATTTTTTAATTTTTTTTGTAAGGACCACAAAATTTAATGGGAAAGAAAAAAATTATAGTCGTAAGAACAAAAATTTTATCTATAAAAAAAATTTAATTGTGACAATTACAACTTTTGAAGTTGTAATATTTTTAAAATTTTTAAAGTGTAATATTCTCTTACGAATAAAATTATTGTCTTTATAATTATAATTCTAATCTATTTTATTAAACTTTAAACCCTTAAAAATAAACAAATAAAGTTAAAACACCTTACTACACATAGTGCAATAGAATTCAAATATAGGGGGATCCAAATGCTAGCTATCAATCCTTTCTTAAGCCATTGGATCCAACTAGAGTTGCTCATGAGTAAGGTCAAGTTGGACATTTAGTAGGCCCGATACTTGGTCCAATTAAGACATCAGACTTATTTTTACACCCGTGGCTTGGCTTAGCGCGATCAAGCCTGATTTTATGTTAGGATAAGACGGATTAAGATTGTCTAGGCCAATTTTTTTTTATGAACTAATATTTACAATATAAAAATATATTTTTATAGATTCATAGACATGTATTTCAAAACAATGAGCTTCTAAAATACTCATATTTTTATTAGTAAAATAATTTCAATAAGAAAACACCACAAGCTATACTAGCATAATTAGTGCCTGTTTGGAATCACGTTCAAAACCCACGTTTGCATAAAAGCTCTATTTTATTGCTTACTGTGAAAAGTGGTTTAGAGGTTTCCAAACGCGTTTCCAAACACAACTTTAGTTTTAGGTAAATATGTGTATTTTCATTATTCAACAAAAGAAATGTTAGTAAACATGCACATCAATAATGAAAATAATTACGATGCAAGGAGGATTTTGATAAATAATGGAAGCTACAACATATAAAGAGAGTCAAATAAAATAAGAATAAAAAAGGTATAATATAACAAGATATTTTTAACTAAAAAAAAAAAAGTAACTATAGGCCAGACTAGGCAAAACATATTTTCACTCATAGCCTGATCTGACTTGATATAATTTTGTTTAAAGTTTTATCCATTTATATTTTTGACCCAACCCTATTAAACCGGGTTAGGGCAGGTCCTTCGAGCCTAACAGGTCAATGAATATCCCTAGATCCAACATCAACACATCTACCCCTCCTTAAGATATCTAAAATTCTTTTGCCTGATCAACTTAGCAAATTTTGGAAAATAAATATTTTCAATCGCGATGAATAAAAAATTTAAATAACAAAATTTTATTTAAAAAAATTTTGATAAAACAACTTAGAAAATGTCTTTTCCTACATGAAAACTTGTCTAGGTCTTAATGACATGCACAAATTTTAGTTTTTGAAACATTTAAAAAATAATTTTATATAATAAATATGAAAATTTTTAAAATTCATATATTGTATGTATTATATATAATATAAAGATATCATTTCTTGTATACCTTGTGCTTGAATTTTATAAAAATAAATTTTTAAATACTTTAAAAAATTAAAAGGAAAAAGTATAGATATAATTTTTATATGCCTATTATTAAATTCTCTCTAATGAAAATTTAAAAAATAATTTTTTTTTTCAACTTAATATCACATGAATAATGTGTTTCAAAAAATATCTTCTAGTTGAAAAACTTGTACCCAAATTACAATAAAATACCAAATCCCACTCGTCTTTTCACAAACCCCACCCCCTCGTGTTCCTATCTTGGAACAAATTATTACTTAATCAAAAGGGGATGAATAGAAAAACAGAGATGATGGAAAGACCCATAATTATTGTTTAATTACAATGAAATAAATGAAATGCAATTTAGTACCACGTAATTTGCGCCTTTTCACTTTACTACCTTTGGACAAAAAAAAAAGCCATTATGCTATACTGAAGTTTGTTTCATTAGCACAACGATATTACCACGTGCCTTAATTTGGTAAAATCTGAGAGAAATTTCCAAATCATTTTGTTAATCTACTTTCCTTAAAATTTTTCCTAATTCCATCTTAAAATATCTCGAACAGTTCTCCTACCAAATCGAATTAAACCCTTGGAAGCATTAGGTGTCATCTCATCAGCTAAATTAATCTGAACCTAGGAACAAGGCTTGTGTGAAACTAGGTGCGGCAGAGCCAGGTAAGCATATACACATTATTGCTGAACCACTAGAATCAACCTCCCCATCTGAAGGAAATTTAGACCTCAGGAATGGTGGCCTCCCCCTTCCAAAATGTTCAGACTTGAATTCATTTAAGTTATTGATAATTTGCCTCCAAACTCAAGCTGTCTTGGCCTACTGACTTCAATATAATCAATCCACTATAGATCTCAAATGCAGCTCTGAAACAATCTGTCGAGCATCACGCGAAAAGCGAGTTGTCTCAGGGAGTTGTCTTTTCACTATTGTAATGCGTTAATACATTAATTTAGAAATATTCAAAAGAAACAATTTATGACATAATAGCAGTATTACTAATTAATCAGATCATTAAACTTATTATAAAAGTTGTTAAATAGAATTATTATATTCTTTATCATAATATATTTAAGAACATGTTTAGATAGGTTTAATATGCACTTTCCAAATGCCTGATCCTTTCCTTGTTAATATTTGAAACCGAAGACACGAATTCTGATTCTGTCCAACTTTATTTATGCCCATTTTCAGTTTCGTATGTTTGTTTTGTTGTGGGAAACTGAAAAAGAAAAACAAAATTTTGATGAAATGACAATTTTATCTCTATAATCATTACTTAATTATTATTTAACATTATCTATTAATCATTAATCATTAAAAATAAAAATATTATAACTATATTTTATTTACAAAATTACTTTTTTTAAATTTTTATTTTTATACCTACTTTACCAAATGAGCCCTTTCTCTTCATTATTGGTCAATCAATCCTAGCCCAACCCATCTCAATATTATAGTAAATCTCCCAACTAATGATCAAATCATCTTCAAAGACTTCCCTTCATTTTATGACATATATATTAATTCTTTCCTCCTCCACATATAACACAGTTGACTGGAGGGAGTCTAGTCATTTGGTTTGCAGCAGTTCTTTCAAATTTCCTATAACTGGGGATTTCGTTATCCATCAGTATCGAATAGCACTTTCCCTTGTCAGAATTAAGGTTAGTATATAATCACTAGCCTAAACTAAAACAATTATTGTTAACAGAAAATTACGAACGTACAAGAACTCGTTATCAAAGATATACTTGCAGGCTTCATCTAGACCCCAAGGACAAACAGAGACAAGATTTGGTATAAGATGGCAGTGCCAAGAGCAGAAGATAGACGAAGTGAACATATATTCCTATTCTCCTCTAGTAAAATCAGAAATAACTTGCTCGAAGTAAACTTAACCTGAACAGCTACCAATGTTTATTTTGCACTTGCAAATGAACAAGGAGCACATGCTCATATGTGATGAAGAAAGATAGCAAAATGAAAAAGACACAAGAAAAAGAAAACAAGGAAAATACACTAATGTCTTGCCTGCCAGTTTACCGCACTGGCTGCTGATTGTAGTGTGACTTCTCTTTTTTCTTTGCTGCAGCGAGCTTGGCATTCCTTGCAGCAGCCTCATTAGCAGCTGCACGCGCAGCAGCATCCATCTCCTTGCTTGACTTTTTCTTCTTCATAGAAGCAGCTTTCTTAACCCGCTCTTTAATATCAACTGCAGATGCATCCTCTGCCTTCTCAGTACTAGCAGTTTCAGAAGTTGTATTTCCAATATCCACACCATCAGGCTGGTCTTGTGCTTCTTTCTGCTCCTTTGAAGATTTATCCTTCTTTTTCTTCTTTCTTGCACCTTTGCTTTCCCCAGTAGCATTCACCTTCTTTTCCACCTCACCATTGCTATCCTCTTCTTTCTTATCACGACCTGCAAATTTGATGTGCAGATTTAAAAAAAAAAAAATTCAAAAGAAAAATTCTAATCAAGTAATCAATCATTTTAGCAGGACTACAATTAATGATGCTTGCAAATGTATGAGGGTAAATCTATATTTTTTTTTCTCAGGCTTCATAATAATAGTGAATGTTATATATAGCAATCTACCAACCTGAAACGGTTAAAAACAATGGTAATCGTACAAACCAGTTTAAGTATTCATTACATCTTAAAATGATTAATATATATACATATATAAATATATCAGAACATCCCAAAAAAAAAGGGGAGATAGTATAAGAAGGAAATGAATGGAACTCCTACTTCTTGTAATGAAGATTTAATGACAAACATAGACATAAATTCAATTTTACAACTGTAAAAGAACATCTCATATCGTTCAACCACTTGAATTAACAGAGCCTTTTTAAGGAATTAATAATCAAATTTCACTTAGCTCTATATAAGTTGTAGAAGAATTATAAGATTAAAAATAATTGTAAATGAATAGAAGTGCTACGTTACCATTGGAATCATCCTGGCCGCTGGGTTCTCCCTGTGTATATCCCAGCTCAGCCAGAACTGCTTCAAGCTCTTCAAGCCCTTTTTTCTTCAATTCCTTCTTAGAAAGTTGCCTTTCAGCTTCTTTGGTAGCCAAAGAAGATTCATGAGGCTTTGCAACAACAGGCTCAGCTTCTACTGGGACCTCTGGTTCATTTTCATGTTCTTCCTCAACATCATCCTCAGCATCATCATCCAGACCTTCTTCCTCACTCTCACTTTCCTGGTTTTAAACATTAAGCAAGTCTACCGGTTACTGCATGTTACTCAATTCATCTCACATGGTGTACACATATATGTGTGTGCACACAGTCACACACACAGAGCACTAGCTTCATATTTAAGTTAGATTATTACTGTGGTGATGATACAAAGCTTTAATTCATCTTTGCAATTTTATATTATTTGTCAGCAACGTGCCCCTGATTTGACATAAAGCTCTTTAAATACTACTATTTCTGTTCCCTCTCCCAATAAGTTAAGAAAAAAAGGGGAAAAAAGAATTAAACAAAGAACATTTATGTTAAATCCTAGCATGTAACGAAATTGTACTTTCTATTTTTTTAATAATAAGGGGCTAGTTATGCTAATAAAATACAAACTGTCATAAACATGCCTCCTTCATTTCAATGTGAAACCCAGCTTAATAATTGTTTGCCTGGTTTGAGGGGTTCATAACTTCACAACTAACCAGGTCCATATGGACTATGATGAGTCATAAGCCTATTGTTAGAGCTTACAGAGATGCTCCAGCAACTAATTTATATGGCATCACCTTTTATTTTTGCCAATCAATAACAAACCATCTTGCAATACTAGAATCTGGATATTTTACAAGAGTCATCCCACCACTTCCATTAACATGGATTCAGCTTTATGTTTCATCAAATCAAAAGTCCACATAAGCCATTTTTTATTAATTCCTAAATCAACATATCATGTGCTGAGCCAGTCCATAAATGATTGCAAGCTATGTGATATCTTTTATGTTAGTTGTCCGTTGTAGTAACACAACAGATGTATAATATTATAAGATCAGGCTGATCAGATACATATGAGAAAAAGTAAATGCATAAAACAGATGAAGTATCATGAAACCGTTAATATAGAATGAATATATAATACAACTACTTTAAAAGGATTGATAGTTATTGCATTAAGCCCGACAAATGGAATAAAATCTGTGCCTTCATTGTAGATAAAACTCTAAAACAATGTAATTAAATTGATTATAGGCATCTTATTTGTGTACGTAGGAAAAGATAAGATGCTCTCTCCATTTCCGGATTACGGGAAAGTTTCCATTAGATAGGGATCAGGAATTAGGAAAAAATACATGAAGCTTTCAGGCGCTTTATGTCTCACAAAACTAGCTGATAATACATAGATAAAGGAGAATACTTATAGCACAAGAAGTTTGAAAATTCTTTTTTTTCAGGACAATTTTGTGAAATCATTCTACATTCCACACAAAAGTCTGTCCCCTGAAACTGAAAGATATAAATCCATTCAACTTCAGTCACTAAATAATACCAAAAGGAAAATCAGAAATTACGCCAAACCAATCAGAATTCTAACTGATAAATCCCTCTGTTAAAAACACTTACATTCCCATTTATCTCAAGGCACCTTAACTGCATAAAAGTACGGCTCAAGCCAATTTTCGTCCAAAACAGCATCCTATGTTCTGATAATAATTTGCATCATAATAATTATTTTAAATGATTCTCCATCGAGCTTCAGTAAAACTAATCCATTGCCAGATACACTACCGTATAAGATTTACTCTTAAGCTAAAATCGGAAAAAATTATAATAAGACTCAGATATTCTCACCTCTAAAGCAGCCTCGCTTTCACTCAAAGTCTTCGAATTTGGCGCAGCGGCTGAGGCTTTCCAAACTGATTCAGGAGGAGGTGCGACGGCATAATAGTCATCGTCGTCTTCGTCATCGACATCAGCCCACGATTTCGCCGTTAGCGGCGCCGGAGCCCAAAAAACCTCCTTCTTCACTGGCTCTTTATCGGCGGAGCCGCCTTGGCTTTTCGACGAGCCCTGCTCCTTCTGGGACTTCTTCTTCTTCTTCTTCGTCAAGCTCCCAAGCGCTGCAAAAACGTTGCTGCTGTTAATCACCGGTGTCTCCTCCCTCCTGCTCCCTCCACCCGCCATTTCAAATCCCAGCCCAGAACAACCTTAAGCAAAGAGCCAACGCCTATCTATAACCAGTTATCAAATTCCTGCTGTACAATCACAATAAAACAGTGCGCAGAAAAGGCACGGGAAGACAAACACTTGCAGTTAAGATCGGGAATGCGAAATCTGATAGATTAATTTAGGGTTTTCAGAGATGGCAAAGCAGACGATGATCTGAAAATCCGGATACGAGGAATCGGGATGAGCCCGAGACGAAACGAAGCGTTTCGGTCGCAGAAGAAGAGAAGGGGAGGATAACGAGGGTGACGAGTGAGAGGTTCAGTTAAAGCAGAGAAGAGAGGCAGAGTTTGGGAATCATGATGATGATGATATCTCTCTTTCGCTTTTATAGTACTTCTCTGGTCTGTCTGCCCATGTTTGATCCATGTGGGGGCTCTTAGCCAGTGTGTGAGAACTGAGAACTAACAATTTTCCTTTTTTACTTTTTATTTTCGCTTTTTCTCTTTCAAAAAAGAATAAGAAATTAATTAATTATTTTGTAACAATAACAATTGAATAATATCACAATTAGTTTTTTGCAAAGCTATTTTTTCATAGATTAAATTTAGATGCAATCTTTTATATTATTTTTATTATTAAATTTTTTATTAAAATATAATAACTATATAATTTTTTTAATTAAAATATAATAAGTATCTAATTTAATTAAAAAATTATATATTTATCATGTTTCAATGAAAAAAAAATTTAATAACAAAGAAATAAGAAATTATACATATATTTTTTTTATTATGATCCAATGTGTCATTGTTAATTTTAAAAGAACACATAAGATACATTTAAAATTTTAATTTGAGAATTTTATTATTTATGTTTTTAACATATTGAAAGGTTTAAACATTTGATATCTTCATCCTATAATAATGTTACTCTTTTTTCATTTCGTTTCTTTGTATATTTAATATTTTATTTATTTTCTTCACAAGTTACTAAAGATGGATTGTCTTCTTTTATATATGACTGAGTTAATTCATTTATGTCTACAACACAATTTAAATCAATTTATATCTTACATAAGGTAATCATAATTAGGTTTAACATTGAATATGTGAAAATTTTCCTTTTTATAAAAAAAAAGTGAAATTTCAATTTTGTCATATGGAGATTTTAGTTCTGGCCCCAAAAAAATGGAGATTTTAGTTGAAGATTTTCTCTTTTTTCCATAACTATTTTATATGAATTTATTTAAATATGTGGGGCTTTTAGGAAAATGTAATGAAGAATTATTTTGATTAGAATTTAATCTAATAATTATACACTAAACTATTTTTGTAAGTGATACTTTGACTATTAATTAATACGATGCTTTATAATAAAATATCTTTATTAGTATTGATTCAGTAAAAACTGATTCTGATTTAACAAGATGCTCAATTAATTAAAATATTTAAAATGTATATCACTAGTATTAAATTTATAACAAATATAAATCAAAATTTAATAATGAATATGAGTTTTAAAAAGTAATATTTAACGTTCTGAAACATGCTAAACATTCGTTTTTTTTTTTAAAAGGGCATAAATTAACTAATCCCTTTTAATATTTGATAAAATTATATTTGATACCCTATTGTTTTAAAAATTACATTTGGCTCTTCTAACATTTTGATATATATTACAAAAATCTTTTATCCAATTTATTTTATGTCAAAGTGTTAATTTTTAACACAACATGAGATTATGATTTTTGTTCTTAATAAAGTAATAAAGAAAATTAAATAATTACATTTTTTGGAAATAATGAATATTACTTTAAAAAATTAACTTAATTGATAGAGAACAAATTGCAGAAAAGTTTACTATATTTTTTAATAAAATTTTTAAACAATATTAAAAAACTTGACATGCAAACCTATTAATATATTTTAGTTGAATATTAGTGGGAAAGCCAGGACCCTAGGTTAGAAGATAAATATCCTCTTTGTATCTTATATTAATAACTAGAATGATAAATTTAAATTTAAATTTATTTTTTTATTGATTTGATAGCAAATATTCTAAGTTAATCTCAATTTGTTAATGCTTTAAAGATTGTTGCTTTGACGCTAATTTTGGTTTTCAAAATTTATTTTATATCCTATTCAAAAATATTTATACTCTTTATAGTATACTGTTTAAATAAAATGTCAACAGTTAAAATTACAAATTTACTTCTTGACCTTTATATTAGTAGTAGATGACTTAGATATAGTTTTTTATATCTTTGTTATCAGATTTTTTAATTAAAATATAATAAATATATAATTTTTTAATTAAAATATGACAAGTATATAATTTAATTAAAGACCATACATTTGTTTGCAAAAATTGTATATTTATCATGTTTTAATAGAAAAATCTGATAACAAAAATAGTAATAGAGTCACTTATATTTGAGAGGGATAGATGCCTCCTTAATTTCTAAAAAGTTCTATATATAATATTATGCCCCATATTTTATAAAATTTTGAACCAACTAGATCTATACTTTACGTAACTACCTTATATAGTTTTGTTTTAATTATTGGATATTTTAATTTGAATCTAGTAAACCCACACATGTAATATGCATATTACTTTCATAGAAAACAAAAAAAAGAAAACTTTATTATTAGATTTCTAGCCTATTAAATCCATGCATTTTTTTATTTATTTGACATTTTAATTTGAATTCATTAAGTTCACACATTTTTTTTTCTTCATTTTGTTTCATTTATTTTTCATTTTCCTTTTTTTCCGTACATTTCTTCCTTTTTTCCCGTTTCTCCTTCACTTTATCCTCTTTTTTCCAAATTGCCAATAGGTTTAGTTAGTTTTTTTTTTTTTGGATCAAGGTTTGGTTAGATTTTATAAGTGCTTTTTCTCTCTTCCTTTGTTGGCTCCCCACTCAATTTCTTTTTTCTTTTTTAGCTTCTTTATAGTTTGTGTTCCTCCCATCTTGCTTTTTTCATTGAGTTCGAATCATGCTTTATATATATATATATATATATATATATATATTAAAAATACTACAAAACTTTTTGTTATGTTGTTGAATAAAATAGCATTTGCAATACTTTGTAAATATAATTTTTTGCAGATTGATGATCATAAATTATTAAGTTTTATTACACAATTTTTGTTTGGTTTTAAAATGTTTTGAATTGTTTATTGAATTATTATGTGCTATTGAGTGATGATATTTTTTTAGTATATTCTTGTTATGTATTATATAAGCACTAAATAGATATAAACCTATGTTCTCATTAGTATTCAGGTACTAAAGTTCTTAATATTAATAAAAAAAGGTAATTTTTGGTTCATTACTCATTTAAATTCAAACATGTTTCTAAATTTAAGAGGAAGTCAGGATATTGTTAATGAGTTAAATTAAACTTAATTTAATCCAAAATTTTATTGGTAAACATTTTATTTAAACAATATATTACAAAAGTAATTTTTTAAAAATAGAATATAAGAAAATTTTTGGTAAAAAAAAAATTGCCCCCTCTAACCCATGGTCCTAGCTTTGCCATTGAGTAAAAATATAAGAAATTGTGTATACATTTTTTTAATGATAAAATTGCATACTACAATTTTTAAAAAGAATGACCAATTAGCATTCAAAACAAAAGTAATCCAATCGAGCTTACAAATTAATTTTGGAAGAACAAAAGAGAACAAATTTTTATGAGAAAATAAAAAATGTTAATATTAACAATATTACAAAAAGGGATCATTGAAAATTTTAGCTAAATGAATAAAGAGGTTTGATTAAATAGTGTTGAAGTTGTATGTAGGATATTGAATTTAAATTCTACTTTGAAGTAAAATAACTAAAAAAGAAAAAGTTTGATAAATGTTGAAATAGTATTTGCATTAATGGTGCTTTTTATAAGCTAACTAATCATTTCTTTATGAATTTTATAAAATTGAAGAAAATGTTCCATAATCATCTAGAAGCAAATAATTAAAAAATTAGTATTTTTATATTCTATTAGGTTGAATATGATGAGGCAATGACCCTACAAGTAACATTGGTATTTTGCAATGATCCTTTTTAAGTCCTTCACTACATGTAATAATGGATAAGCACATTAGAGAGAATATATATATATATATAAAAGAAAATTTAAAAAGAAAAAGAAAGAAAATAAATGAAGAAAAAAAATGAAAAAGTATTTGTATAGATTCAATATGTTCAAGTTAAAATATCAAATAATTTTAAAATATATATATAAGGGTTCAATGAGATTTTAAATCCATTCTAAGCTTGCTTTGAGGACCTTTTTTAGTTATAATCATACTATGATGATTTAGGGTGCATATTGGTTATATGTATGATCATGGGTGATTTTATGAATATAATGTTATGTTGTCAAAAATTTCCCTAAGAGCCTAAATTTTGTAAACTTTGGTTTAGTGTCATCCTAGCTTAGTTTACCTTGAATTTTGGATATGCTATGCCTGACACATGGAGGGACTCTCTTTAATTTCATAATTTTTGGAGTTGGTTTGTCCCCCCAAAAATAGGCCTAAAGGTGACCTATCTTTCATGTTATGACATTTTGGGGTAACTTTGTAATTTGAGAAATTTTGAGGGTCAAATGAGCTTGTTAGCTTTTAAAACTTCTATTATAGTTATTTAACATATCAAAGAGAGTCCATGACAAATTTTACAATTCTAGGAATTGTATATTGGGAGATATGAATTTTTCAAGTTCAAATAAAAACCAAATTTGGAATTTGCTTAAACAAGGCTTGAGGCTATGGCACCCAACATCCTCTATTTTGTTTTTCACATAATGCAATTGAGGCTGCAATGCTAAGCACATTTTCTTGAATTTGTTCATATTTCCCCTATGTTTTGACATATTTGCATGGGGAATTGTGAGGGATTATTCGTAAGCATAGAGATGTTTTAGGAGTTAATTAGAAGCATACAAGAAGATTAAAAGAATTAATTTGTAACTTGCCTTATTTTAATGATCTCCTAACATATATGTACATCTTGAAATTTTTGGCACATATTATGATTAGCCCAGGCATTAGACTTCTTAAATGGGAGAACTATTTTGAAATAGTTTATTCTTGGGGAACCACAAACTTAAAGGAATTAAACATGTTTTCTAATATAGAGCATATATATATATATATATTAAAGATATATAAGATTTCTATATGCTTAAAATTCCTTAATGCCAGGGTATGATTGTAACCTTGATAAACATATACTGATAATTGAGACTTTTATATAACTTATACCTTTTTTTTGAATTTGGACCTTAATTGGACATGGACCTATACATGGACTTAAAGAACTGATATGGATATCTTTGAACCTTAAAACTCAAGGACATGAACAAGGATCCTGAAAGACATTTAAAACAAAAATAGCCATAATAAGAGTTATGTTTCCCTTAGGAGTTTACTATTCTTATATATTCTTGTTAATAACCTTATGAATATATTATTGTTTGCATTACTAGTTCTTTTTACATATCGTGATTGATTCAAGATATGAAATAAGTAATATATATATAGTTGTTGTATGGTTCATTGTTAGGTAATGTAGTCGAATTTATCTTAGTTGTAGTCAACTATATGTCAATGACCTTGCATATATTTCATAATTATGTTATATGATTATATCCTCTAAATATGAAGATATGCTAGTTTGTATGTTTACCTGTATTATGTTGTTTGATTGATTATTATACGTAAAGAAAAGAATTGATATTGGTAGATTATATACATAATTCCTAAAATTGCGAATCCTGACTTGGATAAGTTGGAATATAAATTTACGTGATATGACGCTTATATGTGACTATGCTCTTGTATAACTATACTAGGTTATGCGTGTTTGGATAGTATGATAATTATTGCATGTTATGGCCATTGGAACAAGTTTTTTGCAGGTAAAGAAATTTTAGGATGAAGATAGGGTTTTGAAGGAATGGACTCTTGATAAGAAATGATTTTTGGAGATGTGATTATGTGAATTCCTAATTTTTAATAAGTCCTTAGAAAAAAAAATTCTCAAGGGATGAAATTTCAAGAGAATGGTCTTTATCAATAGAGATAAAAGTTAAATCTATATGAAAGGAAGGTATGATTATGTCGAAACAAAAAGGTTTAAGGTCCCTCACAGGTTTAGTCTCATTCTCTTAGAGATAAGGTTATGATAGGGAGTCACTAAAGGTTGAAAGACTTTTAAGTGGCTTCAGGTTTCAAGTTACGGTTTATGAATCCCTTATAGGGAACACCCTAGCTATGTTTATTTTCATCTATAATGATATGTTCTAATGATCATCAAGCTAAGAAAAACAATTTTCTTTATTGATAATACTAAAAACCTAGGTTTCACACAAGTAATATAGAATGCTTGGTAGAATCATCTATGTTTTTCTAGGAGAGCAAATGACATGATAATGTACTCATTGAAATACTATTTTATATAAACCATGGTAAGGTCTTATGAATGAAATGATAAGCGTGTTAGAACGTACCATGTTTATGTTATACAATAGATATGATGAACTGTGCTTAATGTGACTAAATTGAATTAATATTGTTCAAGAAATGCTTTGTAAAAACATATGGTGTTGTGCTTCATATATGGGTTATGATATCTACATACAATTATATATTGACTATCATGAAGTGCATGATACTTAGATATGATAAATTTAACATGTGGCTTTACATGTAGAGATGATTCCATAATATATATATATATATATATATATAGTCTGAATATATTAAGTACATAGACACATATAAATGGATTTTCTTATATATCATCATGTTGAATGTTTTTTGTATGCTGTGATATGTTGCTATCTTTATATGCTTTAAACGTGAAAATAGAGAAAAAAATTTTCTATACATATGATAGTTAGATCGTTACTTGTTTTCCAAAACTATCTATGCTCTCACTGAGAATGTAAATTTTCACTGATAATATGTTCAAAAAGGGACTTAAGATTTCATGATTTGAAGTTCATAATAGATTTGAGTACTTGAGGTAGATTGGACTTCTAGGATATAGATTGTAGCATAAAAAAGACAAAGTAATCTTATTTATTTTGTTGGATGATTGTAAGAATAGTTAAAGGACATTAATTTATGTTTAAGTTCTATAGTTTATAGATGAGTTATATACTAATGCTAGAACATTATTAATATTACTTAATGGCCTTGTAATTATTACAAATATTAAATATATGATACTAGTTATTTGATACGTGGATAAGTAAATTATTTTTGGGATTTAAGAAACCAAACAAAACAAGGAAAATAAAATATCAACATTCAAAAACTCCACCATAATTCTACGACTATGGTATAATGAGTAATACTTTAAAAGTTAAGATGTTACACCCTACTCCCACTTTGTGCTATCTCTAACTTATGTTATCGTTAATGTTGGTTTTGAAATACAAGAACCTATTTAATTGGAGGATGTAAAAATAAAAAGAATGTGAAATATAAATAAGTAAGGATAGGTGGGATAAAAAATAATTTTTCTATTTCTACTTTTAAAAAGCTAATTTGATAGTTAAAATGTTAATTTGATAGATAGAATAATAATTATAATAGCATAATAGATGTTATACAAATTATATAAAAAAAAATGCTTTTGCATTGTAGCGAAGCAAATGAAACCCAAGTGTTTTAACAATTAGTTATGTAGATTTTCTAAACTTGTCTTGGTTAATATTTTACAACTTATCAAATCTCTACAAATATTCAATCTCTCATTATATACAATTTTAAAAAATAAACTCACTTTATTATTTGGCATTTGGTTGATTATTAGGGATACATGTGGGATCTATATTCTTCATTAATATTATACAACTCACTTAATCTTTGCAAATCTTCAATATCTCACTATACACCGTTTTAGTAAATAAATTTTATTATTTTTATCAATTTATTAATAAATTTTTGTATAATTTTTTATTTAAAATTAATTAGTTATTATTGTTTTATAGGTTGAAAGATGTCTAAGAATGACATAATTAATTATTAAATATTATTAAATATATGACAATATTTTTTGTATTGTAATAGATTTATTACTATAATTATACTCATTAATTATATAAAAAATTAATTATTTTAAGAATTATTAATTATTAAATAAGTTAATATTTTAAGTAATTATTTAATAAAATATTGTTCTATATTTAATTATTAATTATGTCATAAGTAAAGAATATGATACTCTTAAAAATATATCATCACTCAAAAAGAAAATCATTGATTTTTTTTATACATTTATATCATATCAAATGTTAACTAAATCTCATTTATATATATGCGTGTGAGTGCACACGTGCAAGTAATATGACATTTACAAATTTTTTCATAAAAAATATTTTGGTACAAAATTTTCTGGCTTAGCCTCTGTTTGAAGAAACGAATCTTGCTTTTTTTGAGAAAACAAAATACTATATTTTCAGATTAAGTATTACTAAGCACTCTGATTGATTTTTCTTCCTCTTAAGTAAAAGATATTTTTGCAGTTTTTGGTATTGCCTCTTAATGTTAAAGAAAAAGTTTAGTAGCATTTTTTGCAAAACATTTTTTTTAAGGAATTAGTGCTTTGATGCGGAGATTCTTTTAAATTTTTTTCTTTTTTGCTTTATTGGTTAAATCTTTCAAAAAATTCTGAGGTCTGATTAATTTGTCTTTTTAGTGCTTATTTTAAGTATGTGAATAATTTTTAATACTAAATTTATATACTAATGTATTACTGAAATACTTATAATTGCTTTCTATATTGTTTGTATTTTCGTATATCGTATACAAATTTTTGTTGAAATAAATAATTTTTTGTATATATTTTATAATGCAACTTTTTATCTTTTAGTGAAATTAGGCTTATATATATATATATATATATATATATATATATAATATTCTGTTTGTTTTAAAATTTATACTTAATTTTTATATCATTTTGATATAAATTACAATATTTTTTGTCTAATTTAATTTTTTGTTAGTTAATTTTAATATAAAAATAGAGACAATTAAATTATGTTAAACTCTAACATAAGATTGTAATTTTTTTGGGTAAATATTTTAATTTTAATTTTAATGTAACAATAAAAATAATTAAATATTTTATTTTTTAAAAATAACTTATAATGTATAAAATTTTAGTTTTATTGACAAAAATAAATAATAAATAATTTGACTGTAATTTTTAAAATAAAAAATTTCAACTATAATTTGAATAAATTTCAAAAAAAGTTAATATAATTTAAAAAGGAACTTAGCTTGAGTTTATAGAAGATGATAATTTGTGGCAGGTAGCATGCTGGGGTATTGTGTATACTTCAAAACAGAATAAATTATACATCCTTGTGTTTTGAGCTTTATTAAAATTATATAAATATATTTTTATTTTTAAAATATATATAAACTTTCTGATTACATAAATTTTAGTTTAATTTTAAATTTTTTTAATTAAAATGCTTTCACTTAGTCTAAATTTAAATTTGACTGTTAAAACATATTTTAATTAAAAAACGTGAAAAGAAAAATAAAATATTTATTTAAAAAAATAAAAATATATCCATATAATTTTAATAAAATCCAAAAACTTTCTTAAAAATTTGGGTGGAGATTCTCCCTAGTTTGGGCGCAAATTGAAACTTCTAGTTGTGAGAAAAAAATTATTTTATATTATTGTTTTTTATATATTTTTTAATTATTTTTAAAGTCATGATGCTATTCTCTTAGAAATGCATGGCTCAGTTTGCGTGTAAACAAGAGAGAAGCTGGGCCGTAAAAATTTGCGCTTTAAACTACGGTTGAAATAGAGGACACGTGTACTTGCCGCTTGGCGTCCCAGATATGCAATCTTCTAGAGAGCACCGATTTGGTCTTGTGAGTGACGACGGTGGAGCCGTTTCGTGTGGGTCCCCGATAGTTGGCGTCTTCTGCCGTGCAGAATTGGGGAACATCTGGCCTACATGCGGGGCATTTGCTCCCTCCACATCATCTACTATTCAAATTTTCGTTTTGTTTTCTTCGGATCAGTAGTTTTGAATTTTCTTTGAAATAATTTATCTTTAATTAAAGAGTGAATTACGTTAAATTTTTTTTAGGTTTCATTATATTATATTTAATTTTTTATTTTAAAAATACCATTTAATTTTCTTGATATTTGTTATACGTTACAAAAAGGTTCATTCTAATTTTATTTTTGTTTATAAAATTAATTTTTACACAATATAAAATTATGATTTGTAAAAATAACTAAATTAATGTTAAATTTAAATATGAAAGTATGATTTTTTAGTATAATAGTAAATATAATTAAATAATTTTACTTTTAGAAAACATATTATATAGAGAGTTAATTTTGTTGACCAAAAATAAATTAAAAAAATTTTTGCAATATATTTTTAATGTCAAGAGAGTAAGAGATATTTTTGACACAAAAGGAATATCAAATAAGATTATACTTAATTGTAATTATTTATATCTCTATTATTAATTTTTTTAATAAATATAGAACATATGTAAAAAAAATATAATCAAGTAATAATGAGTCATAAAACTCATATACTTATTTGTAAAATTTATATATTCGTCATATTATTATTAAAAAATTTGATAATAAAAAAATAAATATATTTAGTTTTCTCTTATAACATTCACCAAACCTTACAACAAAGTTAGTGTAATTTGCTATTAATTAAATTAAAATAATATATAATATATATAATTAAGTTGTGTCCATTCATGTTAGATCATTATAAATAACTAAATTCTTAAAATTATTTATCTTAAACAAAATCCGAAATTTCAATTACAATATAAACAAAAGGAAAGAATAAAGCATAAGCAAATCATTAAATCGATTTTAATATAAGAAAAATGCAAACTAGTGAGGGATAGTTTGAATTCGCAAGAAGTATAGATTGCTTGCTAATTCCCTTAAATTTAAAGAGAGAAAGAGGCCCCCCGGGGGGGGGGGGGAGGCGTGAAGATATGTACTCCATCTTGTCCAAAATATAAGTAATTTTTAACAGATTCACACTTTTTTAAAAAAATTAATTATATTCTTAAAAAATTTTAAATATTATTATGTCTTTCTAGCTTTACCTTTATTGCCAATGCAACTATTGCCATTAAATGAAAGTTTTTAATGTAGCTGTTGCCATTAAATGAAGGGTATTATAGGAAAAAAAGTAACAATTATTATTAGGTGACTTACATTTTGAACCAAAATTTTTCTCCTAAGGTGACTTATATTTGGATCGGAGGGAGTACCATTTTAACAACCAATTAACGAGGGAATACCTATAATTTTCTCTTGCTAAGTAAATTTCTTTAGCATATTATCAATAAGGAAATATTCTTTCGCTAAATCCATTCGCCATTGTTGTTTGGACTACCACCGTGGTTGCTATATAGCTATTTGGCTAAATCCATTCAGTGACTTTTTCCCCCCTTCTCTTCTAGTCCTTTTGTTTTATTTCTTTAGCATGTTGGTCGAATTGAAGCCTTAATTTTCTCACTTGGTTTAAGTTGGATTTTTGGCACTTCTTATTGTTAGGTTGCCAAAAATTTTGTGCTCAACTATGTTGCAAATGATTCATTTTCTCACCTAGACATTAAGCCATCTTGATTTGTGTTTTGTTGAGTGTAAGAGTTAAAAAAAGAAGTATTTCAAAAAGACCAAGTCTCACATTGCTAAAACTAAAAGAGTTTTGAGTATATATATATATATATATATATATTAAGATATGTTATTGGGCTAGTAAAAGAGTTAAGAAAAGAGATGAGTTCACGTGCACAAGAGTGGGCCAAGTTGGGTTCAACTTAGTTAAAATCCACCAATTTCCCCTGCGCGCAAGATAATATGCGATAGGAAAAGTTTTTGCAAAAATTTTTATTTAACTAAATGAGACTTTGAGAAGAGTTAAAATGTTTACTTTATAAAATTAGCAACATGATTTTCGATTTTATCATTGGTATTCAAAATTTTTTGTTGGTAATTTTTAATCTAATTAATTTTGTAACTTCTTCTAATAAACCTTCTTTAATCTCTAATGTTAATAGCCTCTCTTAATTCTATTAATTCTGTAACCTCCTCTCATAAACCTTCTTTAAATTACTGATGCTACTCTTATTTAAAATCTCCAATGTTCAGCTTTTTACTAGTATATGTAAAGGTTCATTTGCTCTTTGATGAGACATAAGAAAGTATGACCACATTCTCTCTTCCCCTTTGTGTCTAGGCTGTAACTTTCCCTTACTTGCAATTCTGTGTCCTTGAGCTCATATCAGGAAGGATATGTGTTATCTTAGGGATATTCATGAAGGCAAAATAATTCTTAAGGACAACGTCCTGTGACGTGACTAAGATTCCCTACAACATTACTTTGTTAATAGTTTTTTTGTCCCATGTTTTGGTTTCCCTTGTTCACAAGAAGTGAAGAGTTGAAGGCCCAAAAATATTTTCTATTTAGGGGTCTCAAATTTTTGGTGTATATTGGCCATTTGTGTAACATTGTTTGTTTGTTTTTTTCCTTGTCTTTTTCTAGTTTGACTGCTTCATTTCTTCACTCTTCTTGTTGTACCCACATTAACCTTGACTTGGATATAATCCTTGGTAACATAAAATTTCAACTTCTTATAATCTTATATGAACAAGCATGGCATGGTGGTAGCTTACACCTTAATATCCCACTCCATTAATTTTGTAATTTATGCTATGCATCATTCTTTTTTCATATAATGGGAAATAAAGCTCAGATAATCCATGCTAATACTAAACAGAAGGGCAAATATGCTTTGATGATTATCAAAGGTCAAATTTGTTCACAAGGATTACAAGTGTAGAAAGCAATGGGATAAGAAGCCTTTTGTCAACTTTGCTACTTTGCCAAACTACTTAGAAACAAGTGTCACCATTTTTTATTGCCTTGAATTTAGACTATTGTATTGATGCTAAGTATAATTTTTAGGCGTACATATGATGCTAAAGGGTAGTGGCTCCTAAGGGGAGGGGAAGTAAGTTGAAGATAGTCCTAACAACTATTTGGCTACCCATAGGCCAAATCTATTATCTTAGATACTTTTAATCGTGTCAATGGGTGGTCATTCTCCTGTTTAGGAGGCAATAGGTGTTTTCCTTTCTTTTTCATATTGTTTAAACATATCCAATATAATGTCCCTAATTTGTTTTCCTAATGATCATGATAGGTGTAGCACTACCTTTTATTCCTAGCTAGGCTACTGAGCCATCTTCTATAACCTAGGCCGTATGTTTGATAGAAGGCAGGGAGCAACTCATCACATTTGCACCCAACAATGACCCATACATATTCCCTTGGTTAGGACATATACCTGAAACATCTTTAAAATAGAATTTTTATATTATTAAATTAAATCACTAAATTAGAGACCATTAAATTAAGATAACAAGGCCTTACTAAGTGAATTTGATAAATTAGGAACTTTGAGAAAAGAGACTAAAATTTGTTGAAGTCATTAAATATTTAATTAAAATTTTTATGGATTTTAGGATTTATTTGGAACTAAAATCAAATTATTAAATAATAGAAAATTAAGAAATAAATCTTAGAAAATAACATTTTCAAAAATTCTTAATTCATTAGAGCTTTAAAAATATAAAACAAATACTTAAGAAATAAAAATAGTTAGGAAAAAATTGTGGGTGGAAATATAATTAGCTAAAATTTAGGGTTCAAAAGCATAATCTTAGTTAGGGCCAAAATATAATTTTAGCCAAGCCAAATTATAATTTTTCCATGCTAAAGTTATAAGTTTAGCTAAATGAAATTTGATAGGCTATGGATGAAGGGTTAGCTCATTTCGACCATTATAATTCGACGAACAACTTCCATAACTATCATGTTGTTTAAATCTCCCTTTATATTCCAATATTGTGCATTGAAATGCATGCAAACCAAAAGAAAAATCTCTAACAAATGATTCATATTTTTTCTTCTCTATTTGTTGATGCATCCAAAGAGAGAACACGACCCAAGCAAAGTTAGCCGCCTTACTTTTCTATATAAACTATCCATCCAGCTTGTGAAATCAACCTAAAATCCAAACACTTCCAAACTCTACCATTTTAAAACTACTTTCTCCAAACTTGCCTCCACATCATGCAAAAAGGAGCAATAAGGAGCGAAGGAAAAAGGGAGGTTAATGAAACCAACAAGGTATGACAAACATCTCCTTGTCTTATTGAGATTTGTGTGATTGTAGCATCCTATCTTCCTTACATTTCTCTTCTTCTCATCTCACCTTTCTCTTCCTCTCATCTTTCTCACCTTCTCTTCTTTCATCATATAGTTTCATTATATTAGAACTGTGGAAATAGAGGAATTTTATGTGATTATTTGATTTAAATAAGTTGTCGAGTTGATGATGTTTAAGTATGATTCATTTGCTTCATTTTTCTCTAAACCTTCAAACATATGGATGCATGAAAGCTAACATGATGGAATCTTTAAAAATCATTTTGGCATAAGTAAAACCATTAGTTATATTGAAAAATGATGCATGTGAGTTGCTTTTATGGTTGTATAAAGGTTTAAGGGTAGTTTGTTAGAGAAATTTATGTCTTGGATGATAAATAGGGTTATTTACATAAAACAAGGTGTTTAGACATTGTCCCCTAGTGCTACAGAGCATAGGCCATAATTAGAACCCAAAAAATTTATTGGGAGGTCATGTGGTATAACATGGCCTACTCTCGAGAAAATTGCATGTCCCTCCTAGTGCAAAAGTATGTGGGGTTTTGTGATTTTAACAGTTCTACTATTTTGCATTCTTTAAGTTATGGATTTTGCCTCTATGCATATGTATTGGTTATAAAACTTCTCTAACTGTGAAATTGGTTAATTTTAAATTGTTTCTTGAGTTAACATTCTTGTGTAATCAATGAGAATTATTGATGATTATAATGATTTGTTTGACATATTTATTCGACAACTATTACATATAGCATTAAATATGGTTAATTGATATTACTTGCAACTCTTATGAATAAGATACATAGATGGCTTTGTCCTAAACTTTGATATGTAGGAAATGAAAGTGAAAGTCATGATTACATGAATGAAATTAGTATGTAATCAAGGGAAAAAGGTCATTTGTTGTCATCATCATGTTTTAATTCATGGTCTTCGAGGGAAAAAGGTCCTTCATGGATTTCGATTGCTTATAATTAGTTAATCCACTGATAGGGGATGCCCTAGTTTGCCAATATATGTATATGGTTGATTATATTAATAGATTCTATGATATGCGACGATAAAAAAAAAAGGTTATTCAGTCTTTAAAATGCTAGAAACCTACATTTTATATTAGGTAGTATAAGATATCTAATATGACGCCTTTGTATTTGAAAACCTAGATCTACATCAAGTAATATGGAATATATGGTATGGTACCTATAGAATGTTTTCTATATTAAGCAGTGATTTCTAGATGTGATTAAATAGACTTTATTAAAAGGAAATGGCTTAATGATTTTGCCATTGCCTATGAGTATAGATTATTGTGTACTATATAGTTTATATAGATTAATATGGTAAGTTGAGCTGTATGGTTAGTGTAAGGTATTACTATATGATTATGCTTCAGAACAGGTTATCTTGAGTATTTAAAAATATTAATGAGTTGATGCCTATTTGTTTAAATATTTTGCTTGATTTGATTGGTTCTCAAGTAGGCAAGAGATGTAAATGAGAAATGTCTTCTACATACAAGGTAATTAGATCATTGCTTGTTTTCTAAATTTTATTTTGTCTTACTAATGATTTTTGAATTCTCACCTATCGTTTGGATAATATGTTTACATAAAGAAGATACTAGTCATGAGGTGTGTGATTAAGGTTAAATGGGTATATGTCAATATCCTTAAGGTAGGTACAATCCAAGTCTTGCTCGATATACTCTCAGTCATAGATATTGATGATAGCCTTCCTGTGCCTTTAGTGACCCCACAACTTTCAACCCTATAGCCACTGCCTTTTACCTATAGCCTTTAGATCAAATGTAGCTAGCTAGTATAATAGTGTAGACCCCCTAGAGTTCTTTTTATTATGTATATATATAAAATTTTAGGAGCTAATAAATAATATTTTGACTATTAACGAGACACTATAATCAAGAGGGCTAATAAGTTTCACTTGTCTAAATACTTGAGTAATATAGTATGGCTAGTTTGACTTAATGTAGTAATATAAAGTAGTTGTATGATATGAGTGAATGGATGTGTAGTCTCTTCCCTTACATGCTGTGTAAGTTTTAGTTTCCACTACACATAAAATTAAGAAAAAAAACTATTTAAATCTAATTAAGATATGGAAATTTAATGAAGGAGTTACATGTAGTAGCAACATCACAAATTTTGTGAGATTGGAACAAATACCCTTTCTAATTATTAGTGACTATGTGAAATTTCCACACTCACTGGAGATTTGTGAAGCTCATAAAAACTCATTGCAAACAATGAGTTGACATTTACTTGTAAGGAATGATCTTAAGAAAAATGTGTTGTACAACAAAGAAGAAGAAGACACAAATAATGATAATTAGAAGTTTTGTATGAATTATTATTTTTAACTTATATATTGTTTACTATAATTGGTGATAATACGCAAGTGTATGGATCACCAAGTAATAAAGAGATGAGTAGACTAACGTCCTATGAAAAAGGTTAATCAAGTGCTAATTTCCTAACTTACTTATATTATCTAGAAAATCCACTAAATTGAATTAAATGAACAAATAATTAAGAAACAAATTAAAAGAATGAAATTAAAGAACTAGATTAATTAATTATGAAATACTCCGAAGGTTGGATTTCATTATTTACTTCTTGTGATTAAATTAAGAATAATTCATGTAATTTAATTTCTATCCTAGTTCATAGCTAATTCCTTAATGCATATCTAATTTCTTTTTGAGATAGAACATGTATACGTATGCTAGTTCTACGTCTACTTTTGTGATCATAAGCTCTAACGTAGACCTTTTAAACTCTATGGAATTTAATGTATGCCTATATGTAGCAACTTAGCATGCATACATGTTATAATCTTGTTGGCAAGATCTATATCTTTATAAAATTTAAACCTGAATCTAGTATTTAAGTGATCTCCTATAGTAATCACCTTTCAATTTATCTCACTATAAATCAAATTTTACAAATAGTGGTTAGTAATTTGCAAATAAATTATGACTGAATAATAAATTAATTAAAGAAAAGTTAAAATTAAAATATTCTAAATTCAAACATAATCCATTAACATTTCATTCCAAACCTTAGATCTAAAGGGTTTAGCTATTCATAATCGAAACTAAAATCCTATAATTAAAAACTAAAAAAGAGTCCATATCAAACAGAAAAGAGAAATAGAAGAAGAGAGAAAAATATGGCAAAGCAGTCTTTGAATGGAATTTTAGGTCTCAACGTCGTGATAGTTTTTAGAGCTCCTCCTCAATTATAGCACAAGTGTTCTTTTGCCCTTAGGCATCTATTTAAACACTTTTAATCTAGGATTACCTAGTATTTTATATCACTTTCAAAAAATTACCCTTAATAATGTCTTAATAATAAGAAGTTTTCCTAATTTAATTAAGATTTAGTTTCCTAATTTTGTTGTCTTCTTTAGCCCCCTATTTCATACTAAATACAAACCTTTTCAAAAGTTCCATTTTTCATGAAAGACGTAGCCCTTCTAATGCACCAAACCTTGTATAAACAAAGGCCTATAGCTTAAGTTTTGGGTTAAAAATTGGCATTACCTCAATTATTTTGCCTAGATACAAAATCTCAATTTCCTAACTTATCTACTCTTTTAAAATAGCTTTATTTTAACTCAAACCCTTATGAAGGTTGTAACTTTGGAAGTGTAGATGGTTTTAGGCTTTTGAATCATTTGATTCCAAAATTGAAAACCTCAAATATAGTCAAGCATAAATGCTACTCCTACAAAGATTAGGATAGCTTTTCATATCAAACTTCGGGATCATGTTTGAAGGCTTAAATGGTCATCGATTTTGGCCCATAATAGCATTCTGAAAAGCTTGAGATGTCTTCTATAACTTCTTTAAAGTCTTCATTTATGCTTTGGACTTCTAACCTAATAAAAAACTTAAAAAAGAAGCAATAAAATTTGGAAATATAAAATATTGAAATTTTCTAATTTTAAGCTTAATTACTCCTAGTTCTTAATTTTTATCTTAAACACAAATATTAGTATTAATAATCAAAATAATACATAAATTATACTAAAAAGGTTAATTATAAGGAGAATAAAAATGTAAAATAATATATCTATCAAATTCTCCTAAACTTAATTTTTTACTCATCCTCAAGTAAAGCATAACAAAAACATAAATTATACAATCAAGTAGTCAATATTCTTATAGAAATATTAGATCCACGACCCAACTTAAATGTATCAATCAACATGTAATATAGGGAAAGATAAAGATAAAGAATGAGCAAAAATTTAAAGTCAAAAAATTAATAAATGATTTTCTAACTCATGAATGTGTGTGTGTGTGTGTACTGGATCATTTTTCCCTAAAACTTCATATGCTTACTTATCATCCTTTTCTCCACTAATATAGATCCAATATAACTCAAGAATCAAATGGTCTTTAAAATTTGTAATAAGGCCATATAGGTTAAGGTAATTACAATTAAATTATTAAGAGGAAATAATGTTCAAAGCTCAAGGAAGCATCAATAAGTGCAAGAAAGAAAGTACCCTTTCTTACTTTTACCTCAATCCCTTACTTTTAAAACATCTCTCTCAAGTCTATATCTTTTCATTTCTTTCAACTCTCATACAAAAACAAGAGAAAAAAATGGATTGCATTTTGCAATTCTTCAAAACAAATCAATTATCTCTCTCTCTCTCTCTCTCACACACACACACACACACACACACACACACACACACACACACACACATATTCCTTAACATAGATTTTTGATCTAATGATCATAATAGGAGTTTTATACATTTTTTCAATACATATCAACTTTTTTCTATCATCTTCCCTATCATCAAATGTTATAAGTCTTTCTAGGGAAAATTGAAAATACAATCGATATAAAAATACATAGCATTTTGCTATTTCTCATAACTTAATATGCATGTTTCTCAAGAAAATAACAAAAGCTATTTCTTTTCATCTCAAAAAATCTCTTAGCCCTATTTACTTCAAAATGCTTCCACCTTATTCACCTTTAAAATAATCTTTCTCAAAGCAAATAAAATCAAAGTACTTATAATACTCCTTAAAAAGGGAATAAAAATTGATTTTATAAGCTAGGTGATTAATGTAGATAATTAGAAAAGAATATATCAAAGTGCAATAAATGCAAAAATTATCAAAAAAAACTCAATGAGGCACTAGTGATTATATAAGAACAAAAATAAGGCTCATATATAGCTCAAATTATAGAAATAATGCCAAAATTATTTGTGAGAGAAGTATTAGACCTAGGATTTTGTCTCAAAAAAGAATTAAAGAAGTTCTTGACTCTTGTTCAAGAATCTCAAATAGACGAATTAACATACTTTAGATTATAGAAAATATCTATCCTAGGTATGGTGTAACACCCTTTTATGATAGATCTTTATTTACCCAATTGTTAATAATAATTTGTTTTTAATGTTTAGTTCATAATTATGCTTAAGGTTCCAAGAGGATTAAAAAAGGGAACTTGAATAAAGATTTTAGGCTATATAAAAGGTTTAGAAAAGGCTTATATTTCCTAATAATTCTTAATTAGCATATAAAATAGCCACTAAAAGCAAAACCCCAAACAAAGAAATAAATTTTACATTTTTCTTCATTTTATTGAAGCAATGCCACAATATGCCTTGGTGGTGCTGCGATGCTGTGCATGTTTTGTTCGTTGAGAGAGAATGGCTAGCACTACAATGCTAAGTCTTCTTCTTCCTCTTATTCAGGTGTAAAACACTGTTCACTCATAAGTTCTTCCATTTTTCTGACCTTAGTGACCCTAATGATCACTTTAAACACTTTATAAACATTAGCAAAACACCATTCAAAACCTAATCTAAGGATTCAACACAAAATGTTCCATGTTTGCCATGAAAATCCCTCTAAAGAGAGAAGACGAAGAAAATGAAAGAGACGCAGCTTTTAGGGAGTTTCAACCATATTACAAGCATTTAACTTTAGCAAGGATCTTATTTAAAGTATAAAACAACATCAAATGGGGTTTTAAGCATCATCATCAACACTCATTAGAGAGAGAAAGTTAGAACTTGATGATGAAGAAAAAGACATAGGCACATAATCAGGCATATCATGAGTATCTAATCTTAGCAAAATCATTACTGAAAGCATAAGATAACCACAAGAGAACAAATCCAAAGTTTTACCTTTGAAGAGGATTCTTTTAGAGCGAGAAACAGGGGAAGAAGAAGAGATAAACAATACATACATGGTTCTAAACAAGATAAGAGGTCTTGCCTCAAGTTTTTGGACTTAAGTCTCTTTCCTTCAACTTCATTTTCCTTCTCCTTTGTTGCTACTCTCTTGCTTCTCCCTGCCTCTCTTTGCTTTCTCTAAGTTCTCTTTATAACACCTTTACTTTAAGGAGTGCTATGCTTCTTAACTATTTATCAAAGTCGCAAAATTTTGAACATTAATTTTTTTTTATATATCAAGTAACTAATTTCATACACCTAATATTCATAAGTTACATAATTACAAATGAGATCATTATAGTGGTTAGTTACTAAAATATAAAAGTACAATTAGTTTATGAGGATAATTAGTTCTTAAACTGGACCGCTAGATATATATTGGTGTCTTATTATTATTACTTAAGTATTCTATAATAACCACTATGTAGTTGTTTTAACTTGTTAGAGTTGCTATGATGGAGATCAAGGAGCTTGGCATGGTGATCAAGTTGTTGTACGTGCTTAAGAGTCCAAGGACATTCAAGATGGAGTTCAAGGGCTTGAATTCAAAGTTTAAAATCCATTGCAAGAAATTGGAGACCCAATAATAAGAGCAAGAGCCAAACAAATAAAATAGGCACTTCAAGACCTGATCATGGATTTGAAAGCTAAGGAGATTACTTACATAAAAGATAACATGGCACCACCCTTATAAACACCTCAGCTTGTGAACTATCCATGAGCACATGTGGATGGTAATTTAGGCATAAGCATGGCATCTAGATTGGTCTTTAATGCAAGTGCCATCAAGACTTAAATATTTGGATCAATGTGTTTTGTTCTTTGTTTGGGTTGGAATTATGTCCAATTTATATAAGAACCCAATTAGTTTTTTGTTTAGTATTAGGTTTGGTTAATAAGGCCATGGGCCAAAGTTTTTTTTGAGTTAGTCCATTACATCTTGATTGTAAAAGGGATTCTTGGATTCTAAGTTTTATTTGCCTATAAATAGGCTTTTATTGTAATGCATTTGAACGAGGATGAATGAAAATTTTCTTTTGGAGAGATAGTGTGCTTGCTATCCTTATGTTTTTAAGAGAATACAAACTAGACTTGTCAAGGGAGTGATTAACCTTTGTGGCATCTTGTGGCTAGAGTTGTAACGGACATGTTCCCTTAGGGTTTTACCTCGATCATCTTCTTATTTTCTAGCCAGTCCTCGGGTATGACCTACGTTGGTTGGCATTCCTAAAGCAAGTTGTCTAGTGGGTCTCACATCATGATATTGATGCCCCTGTTGACTTGACTCTTATCTATCTCAATCATGTTAATATATTAATAGCACTGCATCTTTTGAATTAAAGTTTCTATTTGAATATATTATCAAGTGTAGTGAGAATTTACATTCTCAGTAAGATCATAATTTAATTATGATAACTAGTAATAATCAAGTTGCTACATGTATAAAAAAAAACTTTTTTTCTTTTAATTCCTTTATCCATGACATATAAGAATAGCAAATATAATACAACATACAAATACATATACAAAAATATTCATGTATTAGGACATAATCATGCAAAATATGTAGCCATATATATAACATGTTCAACTATATTATATAGCATGATATTAAATTTTTAAGTGTAGTCAAACATCATATATTGCATGGAAATCAATATATCATGTAGAATTGCAATAAGATATAATAACATGGTTATGACAAGATCTTTCATAAGTATGATTTCAGTATAATCATAACAGGCTCGGTTTCTCATATCTATAATTCATGTATTACATAAATTCAATAAAATCTGGCATGTCATTATCATTACTTGATTCATAGAGTTTGAATAACACTACAATGAGTATCCTTTGTACATATCCTTCTAAGGAGATGTAGATGATCCTACCTTAAAAATACTAGTTTTAAAGAAAACATATCCATAAGCCTCGTATCAAGTGTCCTATACTACTTGTAGAAGCTTGGGTTTTTGCAATCATAGGTAATCCACCAAGAATTCCATATTACTTGGTGTGAGAACTAGGTTTTCAGCATCTTCAAGGAAAAAGACTATTTTTCTTGGTCATTATGATAAATAGAATCACCACTGATAAGAGTAAATATGACTAAGGCATCCCTTAGAGTGGATCTACAAACCTTAACCTAAAATCTTAAGCATAAAGTCACATGAGTGCCACCCAACCCTTTTGTGACCTTCTATTATTACCTTATTCTTGGGAGAGTAAGACTTTAATTCTTGAGGAACTCTAACCCTTATGTTGATTCTATATGATCATATCCTTTCTTTCATATAAATAGTAACTCTGTCTTTATGGATATAGACCATCTCTTATTGGAATTTCTTCTCTTGAGAATCCTATCTTTTGGAGAATTATTATAAAATTGGGAACTCATGGAATTCTATCTTTAAAAACCATCATCTAATAGAAGTTTATTCATTGAGAATCTTATCTTTATCTTGAGATTTCTCTTTACCTATAAAAACTCATTTCAACATAGCATATGTAATACTTAGTTTTTTAGAAATTAAATAGAAAATGCTAAAATGATATGGGATCACTTTAAAGTAAAGCAAATTGAGGCTAATTGAGAATAGCATGTTAATTAGAATATTTAAAAATATTGATAAGAGTCTAAGGATAGCTCGAAAACAGAGCCAAAACGACTAAACGAATTAAGGGATAAATGTGGTGGCAAAATTATTATTTATGGTAACCTTTTGAAAACTCAAAAAAAAAGTTTTAAATAATAAAATTGAGCTCACTAGGGTATTCAGAGGCCTAGAAAACCATAGAAACCATCAGAATAGTTAAAACCCTTCCAGATTATAATTTATGTCATTGTTGACTAAAATTTTGACTGAATCATTGGATTATTTTTGAATCCAATTAATTTGAAACTAAAAGCATTTAATAAACTAAAAGCCCAAATTTCATGATAAAAATGATGGTTCTAAAAAAGGAGTTAAAATGAATTCAAACTACGAAATTAAATAATAGGGGCAAAATGAGAAATTTTCTTTTAAGAAATCCTAGCTCTTCCTTATAAAAAGGCCACCCTATTTCCTTCTCGTCACTTTGGCCAAAAATCTGCACCTCCAAACTAGACTAAGAGGCATCCCAAGAAGCACTAAAAGCTAAGAAAGATTAAAGCCACATAAGGTCACAAAGCTTAAGGAATTTGCCTATGATATTCTTTTTGCCTAGTTTCCATTCTTTCTCCTCTCTTTTTTCATGGTTTTGACATTTCAAAAGATGGAGTTTTGGATCTAAACTCATGGAGGAAAAGGCTTTTAACAAGGAACCAAACACATCAAAATAGTCACCATGGAAAGCCTTTTCATTTGGTGTATGTTTTGGTTAGGGAAATTTTCTCTTCCTTATTTCTTTGTCACTCCATAGGTTCAGCCAACATAGGAGGGAGGTGAAGGGAGTTAGTTTTTGATGAAACCATACTAGGAATTAAGGTTTTGGAATGTAAAGATTAAGATTTTGTCATTAGAACAAATTAAAAAGCCATGGAATGCATAAATAGAAACCTAGGGTTTTGATTGCACCTTAGGAAGTATGAGGCCTTAGATTGATGGTTTATACCATGTAAGTAATTGAGTTAAAAAGAGGCTAAAGATCCCATTTAGATGCCAATTTCCCATGAAAGAAAACAAAAATTCCATGGAAGGCAAGGATGGTGTATGTCTCAGCCAAGACCCATTTGAAGTACCTAAGGAGAGTTTTTTTTATTATTCTAAGGGCAAAATAGTCTAGATATGAATTATAAATGCTAAAGGAATCATTAATTTGAATTTAGAAGTCTTATTTTGAAAGATAAAAATTTTAAAGTTTCATTATGCATAAAGAAGAAACTTTGAGTTAGACTCATTGAATTGAGTTTATGATAACTCTAATGAGATTAAATGGAGTCGTATGACTTATATTGGGTGAGATTTTAGTACCAAGATATTGGTTTGTAATGGTTATTTCACTATGCCACTAAATGGAGTCATATGGAAACCTAAAGTTAAAGCTAACTTATGTAAGGCTTACTCGAGTCCAAACATGGTTCTATTGATACAATTATGCTGGTTGATGTATCTAGGCCAAGTAGGTGAAAACCCTCAAGTGTAGGTGTGAGATCAAAAAGACAATCCAAGAACCAAAGGGAAATTAATATAAGTTCTTACATAAAAATAGCTCTTCTTCTATTCTTATATGCTTATCTTGGTTACTTTAATGGCATTGATTGCTTGTGTTTTCATGGATTGTAAATTGTGCTTGTTGTATTGGTTTGATGATTTTATGCAAATATATGATGTTGGAATGCATTTAAAATTGAAATGACATTTGATGGGTGATGTTATACCAAAAGTCTCTTGAATTGGGTGAAGTGAAGCTAAAAGTTCTTAAATATATGTGAGATAAGGCCAAAAGTCTCAAATGTGAGTGAGATTAAGTTAAAAATCCTTAAAAGTGAGTGAAGCCAAACCAAAAGTCTCAAATGAGTGGGTGAAGCTAGACAAAAGTTCTTAAAGCTTGCTTTTACCTTGATGGATCTATATGATTTCATATATATGATTATGTTTGAAATTTGAATGTCTATTATGCATACTTACTTTTCTTTGACATAAAAGTATGCCATATAAGTGTGCTTAAAGGGTGAATGAGCTATTGGGATTCTTTGAATATTATTTTTCTCCATATTTCCATTAAACATGTCTAGGTAATCATCATGGAAGCAGAAGTGGTGAGCAAAAGGATTGAGAAGCCATACTTTGACAATGATTTATATTTTGATGTATACTATTACTCAAACATTGATGTATATGTATTTTATCAAATGCAAACATTCTCACATATCTAAAAGTATGAGACAATGATATATAATATATTTTTGGATGTAAACTTGTAGCATTGTGTAAAATGACCATATGGGTTCTTGGATTTTCATGTGCATTAGGACAAATAGGACAGTAATGTTGAGATGCATGGCTTTTGGCACATATTGGATTTGTTATTTATATCGTGTTTGATATTTGAGACATTCTCAAGTGGTCATATGAGTTGAAGGGGTCCATTTTGAACCATTTGGATCTCAAGTTGTACTATTTTGAGCCCTCTTTTACTCCTGAACCATAATCTAACCAAATGAGTGAATTTTTAGATGAAATTTGACAAAAATTTAGAGCTCATATAGAGCTTTCCAAAAGCTAAAGAACACAAATTTTGAAACTCTATAGAATTTATTATAATTTTTTTAAAATTGGCTAAAAATTGTAAAATTTATTGGATACTATTCATATGGTAAGATCTAATTTTTGTATATTTGAGGGGACAATTAAACTCCAATACTCATAAAACTTTACAAGAATATATTTGGCATTATGAGCTTTCCATAAGCTTCAAGTTTGCATAAATCAAAACTCCATAACCAAAGATATGCATGTTTAAAATTTGGGTTCTGGTTTATGTTTGAATACTATAACAATTACTGTTTCATTGATTTTTCTTGGCTTAAATGAACCTATTTTCGCCTAAAATTTTTATAGCATATAATTATATCCTGAGCTTTCTGTGATACCTAATTTGCACAAATTCGAATTTTGTAACTCAAATTATGATTTTTTAAAGTTGAGGCAAACTAGAGAGCAAAGCTGGGAATTTGAATAATGAAATGGAATTCAATTTTCTAGCTCCATTAGTTTAGCAAACTTGTGTGGTATGAATTTGGGAATTTTTTTGATGAGGATAATTATTTGTGCAAATTTTGAAGAGTTGATATTTTAATAACAGAAAAATCTGCTACCAAAGGTATTGATATGGGAAATTGTTGTTATTAATGGAAGATGAAACTAGATATATGTGCATTTTATGATGGTATGACAACATATAGGTAAGTATTTATCACAAAACTAACATTTGAATAAACAAGATATATGCACATGTATTATTATTTCTAAAGTTCTCACATTTCAAATTATTTAGGTCATATATTATAATGAGTACTAATTATTTCCTGTAATATAGAGTATCAATAATCAATAAGAGCATGAATCATAATCAATAAATAAAAGTATAACTTATAAATAGATAATTCACAAAATATGTTTGTGCATGCTCTTAAAGCTATCTAGGAAATCATTAGTTATTTGTTCAAATTCTAATGAAACAATTTTTTCCTATTCATCATGTCTTTTGATGTTTTTGGTGTTTTAATTAAGTCTATGTCAGCTCCATGTTAAAGTATTCCCAATGCTAAAATCACCTATACATAGGAGTAATTCTAGATTTAGACATCTATGCATATGAATCAACATATTTCAATACTACGATTGCTTATCTGTAAGAATAATTCCTTTTTTCACCATCTATGCATGGGATCAAAGATACTTCTTTGCTTAGAGATTAAATGACATATTATATAAATTAAATTTGCAGGGTTCTAAATGAATTTATAAAAGCAACCAATAACTCATAAAATAAACATGCAAAAATAATAATAATTCTTAAATTAAATATACTAAATAGTTAATAATAAATTCATAAATTAAATAACCAAATATTTAATAATAAATTTCAGCATTTAATGATAAATTCTCATCATCTAGTGATTTAAGCAATATATATATAGACATGATAAAAAAATAACTAATATATATACATGATAAAACAAATAACTAAGCTATCTTTATATACTTAGATTGAGATGTGCTCTTAACTCCAAGTAAGCTTCATCTTCCAATTGTAAAAATTCCCACATAAATTTTTTATTTTGTTTTCTTTCCTTCTTCCTCCTTTCTTCTGCCCTTTTCACTACTGCTAGTCTTTGGTTTCTCACAGTTTACTCACACCTCTCCCTATTTGTCCGAATTAGTCTCTCTCTTTCTTTCACTATTTGCACTGTCTCTCTCTTCTCACTATTGCTGACGTTAGCCGCCCGGCTAAAAGAGAAGTAGCTTGTTATATACATTCATTGATACTTCATTGG